>CAEFZX010020000.1:0-13530 GCA_903066825.1 Alfaro cultratus | reverse complement strand
GTGTGTGTGTGTGTGTGTGTGTGTGTGTGTGTGTGTGTGTGTGTGTGTGTGTGTGTGTGTGTGTGTGTGTGTGTGGGCGTGTGCTTCAGGTCTATTGTATACCAGCATCAGAGGGCAAGTAGAAAATGCACAAAATGTTTCTGTCGGGCAGAAAGTCCTGCATAAGTTCCTCAAAGATAGTAAGTATGAATCGAATGAGAAAAGCTGCTGGAGAGTGAAGTAGGAGTGGAAAAGCAGCCAGGGAGACCCAACAACTGATGACAAATGACACACACATGAACACACACGTGGAGGCACAGTGCCTCCACATGGAGAGAGAGACATTAGCTGCTGCAGCCTCTTGTGGGTAAATTTGTCTCAGATATTTTAGACAACATTGTTGAGATAAATCTTTATTGTTTACTGTTATTGTGTGAGGTAAAGCAGATGTTTGGTTTGTGTCTGCTCTTAGACTGCTGTACAGTGTTTCCCCATTCAGAGGGAAAAACTTATTTGAGCCATCTGTCTGATTGTTTTTAATCCACATCTCAGCCTGTGGTGAAATTCTGATATTGCAGGCATAGCACCATCAAAACCAGTTACTGGACCAGATGATAATCATCATCTCATTAAGGTTTATCTGTCCCTTATAGAAGCTTTGTGTCAGCATCAGCAGCAACCTTCAAGGAGACAGGCATTTGGACAATTATTTAGCTAGTTTCTCATTTAGCTAAACCTAAGTTAAGAGGTCTGCAGAAAACTCTCCCCACTGTGGTTGGTGAGAGGCTGCTCCAGAAGTGCAGCGTGTGTCTGCAAATGTCTCTTGTGATAGTGGAAGCCTGATCCAGTGGGGGGAAATCATCCTGGAAAAGTTGCTGCTCCGACAGCAGCTCCACTGCAAAGCAGCACACAAACTGCTTGCTGTCAGAGAGCCTGACAGCAAGTTAAAGCAGCTCATCACAGCGGAAACAGACACAGCCGCTGATCGGTCTATTCACCTGGAAACATCCGAAAGGGATTTCTGCAGGTTTGGAACCAGAAGCTACTTTATGAGCTGATTTTGATCAGAAAAAGCACCAATTGCTGAATCAGCAATGCTGTTGGCCAAAGGAGCCACTTTTATGTGCAGAATTATCTTAATTCAACTACTGATTTTTACAGCATTTTCAGCACCAACAAGCTATTTAACCTAATAAATTTGAATAATAAACTAAATATACCATTTGATAACTAAAATGAATTGGAATGTATGTTTGATCAAATTAAAGTGGCTTTTTTGTAAACTTCCTCCATGCCCTCTGACCCCTGCCAGCAGGCAAGGTGGGTGATGTGTGTAACCCAAGGACACAATGACAGAGGCAGGTGGAGCGGGGATCGAAGCAGCAACCCACCAACTGCAGGGTGAACTCTAACCATCACCACCATCGCCCCAACTTTTATAATGTCAACCATACATTTGTAAATTTGTAAATATGGAGTATGAGTAAATAAGTTTGTCCTTTTCCCTCTCCATTTTGAGCTAAACACATTCTTGATGACTCAGACAATGTCTTGTTCTTACTTTATTTGTATTATATATTTATGTATAAGTGGATGCATATATGTTTTCTTTGTTTCTTTTAACATACAAAGAGGAATAAAATGCATTACTTTTCTAAAAAAGCAAAGCGTTGATTCTATATAATTAAATTGAATTGAACTGAATTGAATTAATGATCTCTGGTAGATTTATATCCAAATTTTGACTAGTGTTCTCTAAAACGTCATATTTTCTTGACCCATTCTGAGTTGAGCTGATGTGGGATTTTGAATGATAAGACATTCTCCTTCAGGATTTAGAGAGCATTGGTTTCTTTAAATATGTCCCAAATCATCACACTGCTACCACCATTCTTGAACATCAGTGTATCATTTGAATGTATGAAACACATTTTGACTGGTCTAGTCAAAGTCCATATTTACACCTGATTAAAACCGTGTAGTCTTACTTTAAACAGACCAATCATTCTCAAAAGCTGTCAAATGTTACTAAACAGTTATTAGGTTTAAAGACTGGAGTGGAACTCCGGACAGCCTTGTCCAGGTCTACAACCTCGGATTCAGGACATCTTTCTGGGTAATCAGATCTCAAGTACTTTTGTTAATTTCACAAAGCACTGCAAGGCATATTTTATTATTTTTATTTCAGGCCTTTACTAAATTCCCTGGTCATACAGTTATTTACTTATCCCAAAGACTGAGAGATCTTAAATCAGTCACTAATCAGAGATTCAATCTGTTCACCTATTAGCAATTCCTCCAGGGAAACCCTGACTCAACAGTTAGCCCTAAGGTGAATGAAGAAGAACAAATTCTTCAACTTTAAGTCCAGCCATATCAGTTTTCTTGCTTCTTATGAGCTTTAAACATTAATGGTGGTAATGCTGCTGTTTTCTGTTTGACAGCAAACACTAAGCAAACATCTTTCAGAGTTGGATGTTATAAGACATTACAGAAGATGGCGGCTCCCTCTAAGCTGTTTGCTAAGACCTGCAGTGTGCTCTCTTCTGCTCCCAAAGTGGGATTCAGTTACTGCTATAAGGCCATGTGGGAATTTCTAGGAGCCTGCGGATAAATAGAGTAACTTGAGTGCTATTTTAGGATCTTCAGGATATTCCTTCTGCACCGTTCAGTTTCAGCATTAGTTTGATTGTCTCTGGGCTGCCTTAAAATAGATATGGATTTCTTATAAATAAAAGAAATTATGCAGAAATTAATACAATTTTTTAACTTTTAGTTTCTAATTTACAACAGAATAGTAAGAATTCATTTTGACCCTTTTGTAGTGTAGTGTTACATGTCCATCCCAGTGATCTTGTGGAATGAGGATTTATTAGTTATTTTATTCTGAAAATTTACTGGATAAAATATGATTTGAAATAAAATACATATTTCTATGCTGAATAGTATAACCAGCTGGGTTGTTTTTGCATAGCATGAAAAATGGTCTGAAGGTCTCAGTGTCCAAATTCAGGGTTAGTATGAAGTTTGTCTGTTGAAACAAAGCAAAGAGTTTCTTGCACTGGTGTATTTAATTGTAATCACAAGATTTCTTATTATTTTTCCGACAAAGAGTGTTGCTTTATGGAGGCTTTAAAATATTCAAAAACCTGCCAAATTTCGCCCAATTGTCCCCCACCTGAAAATTTTGGATTCCAGTGGAATCAAAAGTGGGAGTGGCCAAACTGCTCTCCAGCGCCCCCTAACATGGGATAGCACAAACCATACATCATAGAGATCTGAAATTTGGCACACAGGTAGATCCCACCCAAATCAAGAAAGAACTGTCTTGGAGGTAACCCCCAAAATGTACTGGGAGGCGGCCATTTTGGGTCAAAGGTCAAATGTTGGCTTTTTTTTTTTATTTTTTATTACTTTTACACACCTCGAACCTTAACAAGCTCCTAGGGGTTATAAGCTAAATGAGACACTATAACTTTGTGTCCTTGCTTTCACAAAGCAAGGACAATTGGCACCAAACTTGGTATGATTTATCCAGGTGAGATGCCCAACAGTCCTATGTTGCTGACCCAAAACCTCAGGACAGGAGGTGACCTTCTTTACTTGTAAAGCTCCATCTGTGACCCATTGAGCTAATCAAGATGATCTTGTGCCAGAAAACAGCAAGGGAGGAAATCCCATGTCATTATTGGCAATAAACGTTAAATTTCTAAGAGCAATTTTGGAGGGGGTCAGCAAAGTTACAATGAAATGTAATGTAAAACGTGGTTGTAAAAGCATTTAATGTGTTCAAGCTGCAAGACCAAAAATGACTAATAAACATTAAGTATGTTTATTAGTCAGATTTTAAAAAACTGTTGAGACCCATAGAAGTCTAACTAAGATTTAAATGTTTAGATATGAGTTTGGTTCACTGTCACTGAACTGATCTTTGCTAAACCTTTACAAAAACTTAAAGGCTCTATGTCGGAGATGGTAAGAAATAAAGGCATAATTTTCTGTTTTTCTATCTGCTCTAACTCTCTGCTCTCGGCTCCCACACATTGAGCTGTCAGCTGGTTGTAGCGATCAGCCCCGCCCTCCCGTTCCACATTCATTAATGTAAGAGTTAAAGAGCTTAACTGATTGAAATCTTTGCTACTTCTGAGAAAAACAAAACTAAGTCTATGAAAGCAACGTAGCAGTTTTGCTAGTTTTGATTTCCAAGGCATATTGAGGCAGTTTATCATGATTCAGCCAAAGTAATGAAATAAACTACAGTCTGATTTTTATTGTTAATGTGTTTCTTCCCATTGAGCAGTAAGTGAAAATAAAAGCTGTTTTGTGTCTTTTGCTTTAAGTTTTTATGCATAAATATTAATAATATAAATATTATTATGGCAGGGTTTGTTGTTAGCTCCTCACTTCAGTGGCTGATGGTTCAGAACTGCTGTTGCTCCTCCTACACATTGGACTGAACCATTGTTCTAACAATGGCAGCGGGGACCTAAAAAATTATTCTTATTGTCTTCTTAGATGAATGGCAGATTTATTTTGTTCTTTGTTTCTTTCGCCTTTTCATAGCGATATTGTTTCTTTTATGATTTTTTTGGGGAGACAATTCTAGACTTTTCCAAGATTGGGGTCATCCAGATCCCCCAAACCTCCCGTGATAACAAGTTGGTCTCAGTTGTGTTAAAGCGCAGAGTCTTTAGTGGAGGGCGTGGCAAAGTGACAAGTGCTTTGCCATAAATTCCACATATTTTAGCTGAGCTCCACCAAACTCACTCTGATCAATCCTTGTGCACCACCCAATAGGAATCCAGTCCAATATTTGGTGGGTGTGCCCTATTTACTCTACAACACCCCTTAGAAATTTTTTAAAATCAGCCCCAAACCATGCTTTGACTAAGAATTATGAACTTCATATATGTGTTTCCTGTCAGGACCTACTAAAAAGTCTCTTGGAGCCAGGGTCTAGACCCCACAGGAAGTCAGACATTTTGGATCAAAGCTCCCATTTTGTCTTATAAACCTGTATTTGAGCGAACTCATCCTACAGCATTTGAGATCCAGGCCTCACAATCACTCAGAACAGTCTTCAGGCATCAAAGGTCAATAGTCATGTAGCCGGGGCATCTTGTCCCGGAAGTATGGCGCTTATGTGTTTGAATATCCATTTAGCGATCATTAGGAAGTGATCCCCTGAACACTGGCGGTGGTTGATTAGCTAACTTAAACACCTGCTCTTTGATTATCTGTCACAAAATCTATGTGGGTCTTCTTATTTTGGTGTTAATTCAATCGAAATACTCAAAACTGTTGTTAGGTACCGCTACTCTCACTCTTGCTCGTTCTTATTTTTTTACTGGTTACGGGAGAGCAGGGCCGCAACAATATTGATGTGTTGCATATTGATGTAGACAAAAGGAACAGAAAAAAGAAACAAAACAGGCACCGGACGAATCACAGTGTGGTGGGGGCTGACCTTAGATGTCCGATCAGAGTTCCTCAACCAGCTGACATCAGTTGAGAAGGGTGATCCCTCGTCCATCAGTCGCTTCGTTTAATAGTTTGTTTGTTTGTTTGTTTGTTTTTGTCTTTAAATATGTAGTTTTTCTCTTTTCTTGAAAACGCCCCACTCGTGATTTCGTCGGTGGCAGGCTGTAACTCCCTGGTGCTAAAATTCTTTAGCGTCCAGCCGGTTTTCCAAAAACAAATCAAAACAAAAGAAAACAAACTTCATCCCGGCCAAAAACCTCCGACACTCCCCTCTGGGTGGATCCGTCCCGAGGTGAAGGTTCTCTTTTCCTTCCAGAACCTTCCCGCACCATACTTTCATTTATTTTTTCTTCATCAAAACTCCACTGCTGCAGCAGCTTCATACACGCCACCATCACTCATCAGTCTCAGGTGTGCTACCAGCCCAGCAAAAACACTTGGGCTGGCTGAGCCCCCCCCCCCAACCACCACCAGTGAACCGTCAAAGGTGCCAAAATAAAAGCATGCAACACTGTGCAGCATAGCTAACCTACTCTCCACTTTCTATATATATTTTTAATTAAAGCTTTTTACTAACCTGAGAAATGTGATCCCTTTGGACCTTGTTATTGTAGTGTTGACAATTAATATCAAAACTTTGCGTCCCTTTTTCTTATTCTTTGCTTGATTGTGTAATTTTCCCCGACCACCGATATTCCTGATTCAATGCAAAGCAACAGCAAATGTGGCACACTGCCACGGCGCGCACAGTAAGCCACACGATGTCCAATCCACTAGATCACTGAGTGGACTTGCCATTTTCGTTTTACAAAGGAATTTTAAAAAGCATTAACCGGCTGTTTATGATTTGAACAGCGTGCAACTGCTGCCGAGTTACTGTACGCACATACAGTAGATGCGGCACATAAAGAAAAAAATGTGCAGAAAATATTGGTCCCCGGACGGACCAATATTGGACAGTCCCGTCCCCATCAGGCCTAACTTAGTGGGGACATGTCCACATCAGTCCTTCAGGAAGTTATGCCTATGCTCCTGTGGTTCCTTCTCCAAATCTCCACATTTCCACCAAAGGAATTTCAGACAATTCTTGGATTCAGGAGTGAAACGACTCTCAACTTATCTGGCTTTCTGGGATGGTAGATACCACTCTGTTTGTCCCTCGGATGTTGTAGGGCAGGGGTCTCAAACTCCAGTGCTCGAGGGCCAGTGTCCTGCAACTTTTAGATGTGCCTCTGCTGCACAACACCTGAATAGAATAATTAGGTCAGTGGTTCTTAACCTGGGTTCAATCGAATCCTAGGGGTTCGATGAGTCGGTCCCAGGGGTTCGGCGGAGCCTCTGCCACGGAGGTAAAGACACTGTGTAAAGTCGTGATGACACGCCGCGCTTGGCCATCACTTGCTGCAGAGGATCACGTTACATTGCTTGGCCAATCAGTGCTGTGGGGAATTTAGTGAGCGTAGTATTCAAAGGCTGTTGAGGTTGTACCTCACGTGGTTTCTTTCTTAATATTTGAATCCATACTAAATATGTCGAGCAAAAAAAGAAGAAAATGAACAGACTTTGCTGTGAAGATGCACTTGCCAAGGTGAAGCCACGCCTATCTGAACTGGTCTCCCAAAAACAACAGCAGAAGTCACACCGATTTGCAGGTATGTAATTTGTGCAATGCTTTATTCTGGCCCCAAAAAAGTATTTTGTGGATTCAAAATGACAAAAACAAATTAAATAAAAAGAAAAAAAAAAGAATTAAGTTATTAAAAAATGTTAAATTCTTCAAAAAAAAAATCAAAATTTATTTTTAATTAGTAAAATAGTAAAAAAAAGTATTTTGGGGGGGCTGAAATTCTTTTATGGGGCCGAAATATTTTTGGGGTCCAGAATAAAGTGATGCTGTAATTTGCTGAGTTCATGGTTTTGTTCTTTGAGCAAGGTGACTTTCATGCATGCTCATTTTGTGCACTAGGAAAAAAACATTACCTATGTCTTGACTTTGGAAAAAAAAGTATTTTATTTATCACTAAAGAAGGGTTCGGTGAGTGCACATATGAAACTGATGGTTTTGGTACCTCAAAAAAGGTTAAGAACCACTGTATTAGATGCAAAAAATTAAAAAACTGTTGCACATTTGTTTCTGTCCTGCTACAAACCATCTTACATTTCAGTTACAAACTCAGTATGGTAGGGTCTGTGAGCCTTGCAGATTCTCAGATAGACTCTGGGATTCGCTTAGGCCATTTTAGCACTTGAATTGGAACATATCAAAACTATTCGTAGTTGTGATTGTATTTTTGTGATGTTTATCATCTCTGTATTGTATATCAGGTTTTTCTCCAGGATTGCCCTACATTTAGAGGCATCTATCCTCACTGAATAAAACCATCCCACAGCATGATGTTGCCATCACCACAGTTCACCTGTGGAATGATGTGATCAGGGTAATATGCATTGTTAGTCTCATCTGACCACAGCACATTCTTCTACATATGTAGTGTTTCCAACATGGCAAACCTTCAGTGTAGACATGGTAACCTGGTATTATGTCTCACTAGTCTACTTCTTGCATCATTACTGTATTTGCCTGATCTAGGCAGATTTACACATGGGTTATATTCCTTCCATGTCTTCAGGGTGGATTGAACTAAACTCCAGGGGATGCTCAGGGCCTTAGAGATTTTTTGTGTCCATCCCCTGACTGATACTTTTCAGTAACATTTTCTGCGATTTGCTTGTACTGTTATTTCATCTTCATGCTGTAATGGCAGCCGGGAATACAGTGAATGAACCTTCCAGAGTCAGGCTTCTTTGTACTACAATCACTAGAGACAGTCACTTCACTCAGGTGATCTGATTTGACGGCTTGAGAGACTACTGGTACCACTTGGCTGGACCTCCGTTGAATTAGGTCAGTCACATCAAAGTAAATTTAATTACTTACTTAATGTTGAATATTTTTACTTAAGTGTCTATTTTTATTTTTTTTAATAATTTTTCACTTTGACATTAAATGTCTTTGTTTTTGTTTAAAAAAAAAAGTTGATCATGATTGATTTCGAAAGGTCAAAACCGGGTGAACATTTATTACAGGCATTGTAAACCTCTTTAGATTGCCATTTTGTTTGTTTGCACTGTTTGAGGAGAGTCTCTGAATAACAACCTGCATATCACAGAGGACCTATTAAAGTTGTTTTAGCTGAGGGATAAACTGAGGTCAAAAATCAATTGAGCTCAGTTTAAAACACTAAACTAATTAAACCTTGGTCAGTCCTGAAAACAACCAAGGTTCACTGCAGTGGCGTTCAGAAGTTTGAATGAAATAGTCATCTGAATAAATATGCGCATATTTAGCCAGCTCTATAGGCCAATTATCTGTTAGATTTTCTGGCACAGATCCAAGGTTTCAATAGGGCTGAGGTCAGGGATATTCCTGAAGTACAATTTTATCTTTTGGCTTGTTCAGAAATGACCCAGGAGCCATAATGGGGTAAACTTGACATGAAGTGGAAACTGTTGAACATCAGTATGACTGTTAACACATTGTCAAATTCTCACCAAATGCAGCGTTACACATCGAAAACACCACTAGATATGCAAATGTGTATTAACTCTTCAAAATAAATAAGACACCTCCAATCTAGAAAAGTTTTTTTAAAGAAGCTTCTGCTCTTTCTAACACTGCCTTCAGCAACAATGCTCCTCCATATGCCATTTGCTACTGTTCTTAGAGGAGCACAGAAGTGAGAAGTATTATCTCATCAGATGTGCAATTCCATGTTGAGGGTATAACATGATGTTATAATGTTAAGACCATGTTGATTTAACATAATCTCTTACCCCCTCTAACAGAGACAGGTGAGGCCTGCAGTGCTTTCGATGATCAATCTGGGTTCTTCTGTTGAGTCATTGATGAACAATTTGGTTTAACTGTCCAGAATTCGGTTTCACTGATCAATCCACTGATCAATGTTTCTCCTTTTGTGGCTTTCACTGTTGTTCAGAAATGACATCAATAACTTTTTTTTAATAATTAAAAAAGCTGAAGAGAAACAAAGACCTATGGAATTTTTACATAGATTTGAGTTGCTTTTAGAGATCTTTTAGCATACTTCTATTTGAGTGATTCCTTGATGCTAAAGATGTTTTATGTTCTTAATATAAGAAAAGAGCACTCTAAAACGTGTATTTGGGCTGCAGTTCATTTTATGGACTTATTTAAATAAATCTCACTTAATTCTTTTGCTTTAGTTATGACAACTTACTTTTTTGTTTTCAATTAACTTAAAAGTTACCAATCTTTAACTTCAAGGAACTTTTTACTTTGACTTTTCTTGAAACAATTAAGTTCAATGCTGTATTCATATCCTACATCTGATGTGAGATTGGAAATATGCAGCTCTTCCAAGGCAACACGGGAAAAGCCTATTCAGATACAAAATGTCTTAGGTCGGGTAAATTATAAATTTCAATCTTTCCTAAAATCTCTTAAGTTAAAAAAAAATTATAAATTGAGCTGGATAAACTTAATGAACTGAATTGGATGATCAAATGCATTGAGTTGGTTAAACTTAATAAATTAAGTTTGAAAACTTAATTGAACTCCTAAATCAACAAATTTCTTTTTACAGTGTAGTGCAGTTGGTAGCACCTTTGCCTTGCAGCAAGAAGGTCCTGGGTTCCATTCTCGGCCCGGGCTCTTTCTACATGGAGTTTCCATGTTCTCTCTGTGCATGGTGGGTTCTCTCCAGGTACTCTGGCTTCCTCCCATAAGTCAAAAACATAACTGTCTCTCTAAATTCTCATTAGGTGTACGGATATGGTAGTTTGTCCTGTGATGGACTGGTGGCCTGTCCAGGGCACCAACAATCTCCAAATCTTGCCTGTTGACCGTTGGAGATTGTTGGTGCCAGTTTCCAATGGAGATTGTTGGTGTCATGAGGTCGTGAGGACCTCATAACCCCACAAGGATAAGCATGTTGGATAATGGATGGATGGATGGATGGATGGATGTAAGTATGTATATCAGCTCATAGTTGCTTTGAAAAATGTAGTCAGTATTTGAAAAGATCTTTTGAAATGTATGTTTATCTGATATAGCATAGATATAGTGTCTGGTATGTTTGCTGCATAATGTAAGACTTAAAGCTGTCACAACCAACGTTCTGTGTGACTTTTGAACTCCCTTTAATAAGCCGCTTGAGTTTCTATATTACGGTCTATTGTGGTTGAAAGAGTCATATTATCCTGACTCATCCTTTTTATTAAGTTGAGGAATCATGCAGACCTATTAGAGAGAAGCTTTCCATTCTCCTGTCTGGATAAAGACATGCAAACACAGCTCTGATCCAACATGTCTGCTCAGACATTACGTGGCAGAGTTACAGTAGATGGTCAGCAGAGAAACATCTTTTCTGACAATCACCAGAGAAGTGAAGTTGCTTAGCAACCTTTGGCCTTGATGATAGGAAATGATGTAAGGCAGAAAAAGACAGAGAAAAAAAATCAGGCAAGTGGATAATAGATGCACACATGGAGAGGGAGGGAATAATGACCGTTTGATCTTAATCTAGAGAAGGGGTTAAAGTGATATGTTAATCTGCTCTAATGGTCTCACTGATTTCCGAGTCCATTAATGGTGACCTTAAATATATAAACACACAACACTCTTACACAATGCATGGACTGAGCTGCTTTGCTGTCTGCTCCTACAATTTGCGGTAAAATACATCTAATCCTCCAAGTCCTATCTTCTTCCATCCAGCCCTCCAGTGAACCCAACTTCAGCTCTTCACTGTGATCAACAGTCACGCCATCCTTGTGTGTGATGCTTGTGTGTGTCTGTGTGTGTGAAGACACACACAAGCATCATTCCTGTCTGCTCAGAGGGAGAGGGAGGTGGTGACATGTGTTTGAAGACAAATAAAAGCTGATTTTTATTAGGAATGTCTCCTGTTCCCCTGCTAACTAATGTAAGACTTAGCACGCCACCAAGTGTTCATTCGATGTCACTACATCTTTTCAAGCTATAGGAAATATTGTTGAAAATATGATGAGCCTCATTGGACTCTAAATCTCAACATGATACGTGAAGGTTGAGATTCACATATCTCAACCTTCATATATCAGGTTGAGATATGTGAACCTGATATGTGAACTGACATGTCAATCAGATGGCATGTCGTTTTAAATCAATCTAAGACATCTTTGTTTGCATTTTTAGAAGTATACAAAAGTAAAAATTAATCCCTAATTTCCTTACATTTTGCAGAAATTCCTTGAATTGTTCAAAGTGGTTTGAATCAACAGTTTTCCAGGCTTCCTGTAAGTGTTTCAGAAGAATTGTTTATGTGTATTTTAAATCTATGAATCATTCATCCATGAAAAGTTTTTTTTTTTTTAAATCAAGAATAACTGGTGTTGGGTGAAAACCTAACAGGTCACTTTGCAAAGAACCAATTTTAAACTTAATCAGTATTCCCATTAACTAGTCACAGAAGCACAATTTATTTCAGTTTATCGAGATAAAATGGGTTTATATATTTTTACAGCTATAATTCACAAACATTGTATCACTTTAGTGACTAAAGTTTAGTCAGACTAAATGTTTCCCATTTGAACTCAGTTAGGATTACCAAGATAATTTATTGTTGCTAGATGTGAGAATCAGAGAATTTGTCTACTTTCTCCAAATTCTGAAGTTTACACACACTTAGATTAGTGTGTCTTTAAGTGGTTTGGGAAAGCCCGATTGATGTCATGGCTTTGTAATTTCTGATTGGTGAACTCACAACATTTTACTTTGCAATAAAAATTAACTTAATGGCACATCTCAAATACAGTATATTGCCTATGAGTGTGACATTGTGGAAAAATCACCCCAAGATGAATGGAACACAAAGATGTACTTCCACAGTATTGATTCAATCTTGGGGACTATTTCCAAAGATGTTAAGGTGCCACTTCATCTGTTCAAGCTCAGGAAGAAGATGAGACTTACAGGACATTTCCAACTCTAACAGGGGTTTGCGTTTAATATTTAAACTTATTCCTCCAAACATTGAAACATTTCAAAGTGGAAGTTATTTTGTTTCAGTGCACATGAATGTAATTTGTCATTAATCCAGAGTTTCACTATAAGAAATTAGTTGAACCAACTTAATTGATTATAACAGGAAATAAGATTAGCTACCATAACTATGCGGATGATTCACAGCTCTACATAACGATGTCACCAGGAGACTCTGAACCCATCCAATCACTGAATAAATGCTTAGAACAGATAAATGTGTGGATGTGTGTCATGGAAGAAATTACTTTAACAAGAGTCTGGATGAGAAGAAATGAGAAATTTACTAAAATCTTGCAAGGTGAGAACAGAAATACAGAGTCAAAGGAATCTGTCAAGTCTGCTCTGACTAACAGTGGATCTGGCTTCCTTTTATAGGTTCTGGTCAGAGAAGAGACTTGATTGGACAATAGGTGTGAATCCCTGATTGTTATGTGCCAAGGATTCTGTGGAGCCCAACACAGATGGTCTGTCCATTTGTCTACTGTTAAGGAAAATGGGTTGTTCTTTGATGTTAAAGGGGGCAGATAAGTTCTGGGTTGAGGAAGTAACACTTAGATAGTCTCCAGGATCAAGGACCTCCTGCTGTTATTTGACACTGTAGAAGTCTATAGGAGAGCAGTTTGACCAATCTCATGGTAAGATCATGCAGACACATGATTTGATTAATGACTAATGATTGTGTCTGATGATCAATCTAAAGCATGAAAGGGTTGAGGAGCACATTACAAAATTTTCCACTACAATATGCCAAAACTTTCTCCAGCTGAACAGAAACAAAACTGAAGTTATTATTTTTGGCCCTAAAGAGGAACAATCTAGAGTCATAGATCTAGAGTCATAGATCTAGAGTCATAGATCTAGAGTCAATGCACAGCTTCAGTTATTAAACTAAAAACTAGCAATCAGGCCTAAAACCTGGGAGTAGTGATGAACTCTGACCTGAACCTTCAGAGCCACATAAAGACAGTTACAAAGTCGGCCTTCTATCACCTGAAGAACATTTC
>CAEFZX010019992.1:0-11942 GCA_903066825.1 Alfaro cultratus | reverse complement strand
AAAAATGGCCAATGACAGAGGGTCATTGGTGTGTAATTGGTAAACCTTTTATGGATGCAAATTCGACAAAAAAAACCAAACCTGTTTAGGATTTTAGGATTTTATTTGAAACATGATGGAACTTGACTAAATGTCATGTTTTTATTGTTGTTTTTTTATTGTTTTTACTGTTGATTCTATGTTGCACCATGTTTCTGTTTTTTGATATGATGTAAAGCTCTTTGAAATGCCTGCTGCTGAAATGTGCTATACAAATAAAATTTGATTGATTGATTGATTGATATATATATATATATATATATATATATATAGGTGCTTACTTAATTAGCTGTAAAATTCTTACCACTTGTGACAACAAATCTTTCTCTATCCAGTGACTTTAAGACGAGTTTAATATTCTTAGACTCCATCTTTTAAACTTCCTGCTAACTGTGTCTTATGCTAATTTATAGCTGACCAGAACAAATTTCTTTTTCTTTGCCCATATTTTTACCAGAAACAGACAATACTCTGACCTATGTGCAGTTTATGTTGTTACCAATTATTCTGAAAGTCTCAACTTTAGTTAACTGGAATTTAGGAACTTTTATAATATGTATTGTATACAGTTCTACCCAACATGTTGAAAATAAATATTTTATATCAAATGCTTTTTATATATGCTGAACAAACATATAAAGGCCCCATGTCAGATATTGTTGCCATGTGGAGATAACAACTGTAAATGAGTATTGCTGACGTTTTATTGTACCAAAGTACCGTAATATTTATCTTGCTCTGTGTATAACATTTAATCCAACTTCCTGTCAGTGAGTTATTTACTCAGTGCATTGTGGGTCAGGTCCACTGGGTGATCAGACAAAATGAGCAACAGCTGGACAATAAAAGGCCCCAAAATGTCACATTGTCAGAAGTCATGAAGCCTCAGATGTTATGTGGGAGCCGCTGGCGTGTTGGATGCAGCAGCTGCTGGGCTCAGTGTCCGTTATCGGACCGATGGTCCAATAAAGAGCTGGTTTCCAACAGACTGGCTCCACAGCAGATCCTCCTCATCCTGACCGCTCCAGCACCAGATGGACACATCCGGCTCGTCCATCTAGGATCGGCTCAGACCAGCAGCACACAGCCGATGAGACTATCGGTCTGAACAACAGACACATCTCACCTCAGACTGTCTGTAACCGCCTACGGGAAGCCGACTGGGTCAGAATCAGATTCCTCAGCCTGACCCCGATCATAAGTCATGATCGGGGTCAAAGGTCAAGCTCTACAAACGATGTAATAACAGACCCCAGACAAAGGAGTTTAATGTAATAACTTTCTTTTTTATAAGTTTATACAGGAGTTTGTTTTAACAGGTCAGTTGAGCTCAACAAGTCAAAATTACACTGGAATGAAACAGAACCAGTTGGGATTGTAAAAAGGCATTTGTAAAGAGATGCGACTCTCACAGATGCGAAACCTGAAAAACGTCTCAGACAAAACACTCGAAGGAAGGCAGACGACACACCAGATGAAGCTTGAAGAATCTGTTAATCCCACATCTTTAATCCCACTGGACAGTCAGGGACAAGCGGAGCGTGTTGCTCTCCCTCCTGGTTGTTTGTGCATCTTAAATAATGATGTAAAGCACCTGGTGCTGCGGCCTAGTCAAAGCATTCAGCAGCCTTTTGGCGTTTTGTCCCATTACAACCACAAACCTCCATGTATTTTATTAGCTTTAGTTATTCAGGGAATGGGAACAGAAACAAACAATCCAGATTATTTAACAACAGTCTTCAGTCAGAGGTTTCCTCAGAAGTTGCAACACAGACAGCTACAGCAAAATGACAAAATGACCCACTGCTATAAGCGTCTATAGAAACTTCACTGCAAAAACACAAAATCTTAATATCTCAAACTTGAAAAAGGAACTTTTCAGCAAAATACAGGAGCTTATTTTAATAAAAATAAATCCTTAATATTGATGAACCAGTTCTAGTTCCATTGACAGATTATTTGACTTTAACATGGGATTAATGCTTAAAGTCAAATAATCTGCCAGTGAAACTAGAATTTATTTTTTAAAAAAATCAACATTGATTTATTTTGCTGAAAAGTTACATGTAAAATAATTTTTTCATATTTCAAGTTCAAAATATTTGCACTAGAATCTGAGCCAAAATACTTGAAAGATTTTGTGTTTTTGCAGTGTTGAATTGTTGAGTTAAAATATTTAGTTTCAGTTTCTATTAAAACGTCAAGTTTGAATCTGAAAACAGCAGAAAGGTCAAAGGTCAAGCTGTGGAGAACAGCAGTTAGATTATAAATCAATAATCAGAGCAAATGGAAACAACAAACCAGGAAATATAACGGCTGAACACAAATGCAAGCCACACTTTTCAGATTGTTGTTAAGCATTTTGAAAAGCATCGACAACAAAACGATTAACATTAAAATATTCATTCTGCAAACGTCTGTAAATGTTTCAGATTCTGTTGAAAATCCCCAAGGCGTCTTTTTCTATACAATTATTAATCAGTTAATAATCGATCGATCGCATGTTCTCTGTATTGATCATCAGTTTTTCTCATGTTGATATTTGAAGGATTTTTATCTGCAAACGTTCAATAAACGAATGAAAGCTCGTAGACTAATCACTTGTTGCATCTTTTACATATTTTTGATATTTCATAGAATATCAAAATATTAATCGATTGTTAAAATAATCAGAAATGAATCGTTTACTGAAATAATTATTAGTTTAGCTCTAAATGAAAATACAGTGAAATTTGTGGTTGTGAAAAGACAAAATGTATAAAAGTTCAAAGGTTTAAATACTTTAAGTCACTGAGTTTAACATAAAATTTCCTTGAATTCAAGTCCTTGGATCCTTGAATCCTTGGATTTGTATTTTTGGCATGAAATGATCAAATACAGTTTGACAAACAAATTATTCAAAACTCAAACTGATTTTTTTAAGTGGTGGAGTTTCATCTTCCAGAGGACCGGCCCGGTTCCAGGTTCCATGTTCCAGACTCCATGTTCCAGGTTCCATGTTCCAGGTTCCATGTTCCAGACTCCATGTTCCAGGTTCCATGTTCCAGACTCCATGTTCCAGGTTCCATGTTCCAGGTTCCATGTTCCAGGTTCCATGTTCCAGACTCCATGTTCCAGGTTCCAGACTCCATGTTCCAGGCTCCATGTTCCAAGTTCCATGTTCCAGGTTCCAGACTCCATGTTCCAGGTTCCATGTTCCAGACTCCATGTTTCAGGTTCCAGACTCCATGTTCCAGGTTCGTTCCAGCAGCAGAAGGTCCAGATGATTTGACCCAAAGGCCGGAACCAAACAGAACTGGAGGCGAGACGTTCAGAAACGAAACGTTCCAAACTGGGAGCAGCTGGAGGTCGAAGCGTCTGACCTCTGACCTCTGAAATCAGTTTCAGCTTCAGAGTTTATTACCACTTCATAAATAAACTGAGGATGATGGATAAATGTCACTTTATTTAGAAATCTATATAGTATTTATATTTCTGAGTTCTTTATTTATAGATTCACAATTTATTTATGCTTCCATGATTTTAATGTTTCTCCTAAAACCGATTAAATCCTTTAATGCTGCTTCGCTCTGCACTGCAAAAACACTAAATCTGACCAAACATGTTTGTCTGGTTTCTAGTGGAAATATTTTAGTATTCTAAAAATCAGGCAAAAATAAATTCAATGTCATTTTAGAAATAGTTAGAAATAAAATCATTCCATTAATTATAAATATTGATCAAAACTTCTAGTTCCACCAGCAGATTATTTTTCTGATAACAAAACATTTTCATGTTACAGTGAAATAATCTGCATGTTTTTATCAATATTAATAAGTTATTAGCTTTAGCTCCTTATCCCGGTGAAACGTTTCCTGTAAATTACTTTTCAAACCACTGATAAAAAAAACAATCTGGACAAGTCACGACTGCAGAACTACAGGCTGACCTCTGACCTCTGGTTCATCAGCAAAGTGACTGAAAAAGCTTCAACACTTCAACATCTTCCTAACTAAACCAACGGCTTTGACTCCTTCCAGTCTAACGACGCTGATGACACAGCTCTACATTATGATGTCACCAGGTGACCTTTGACCCTGTCCAGTCACTGAATAGATGCTGAGAAAAGATCAATGAGTGGATGAGACAAAACTGAAGTTATTATTGGACCTAAAGAGGAACGATCTAGAGCTACAGATCTAGAGTTATAGATCTAGAGTTATAGATCCTACAGCTACAGATCTAGAGTTATAGATCTAGAGTAAATTCACAGCTCCAGTCATTACAACTAAAACCAGTGATCAGCCTGAAACCTGGGAGTAGTGACGACCTCTGACCTCTGACCCTCCAGAGCCACATAAAGAGTCACAAAGTCGGCCTTCTGTCACCTGCAGAACATCTAGAGCAGGGGTCCCCAACGTCGGTCCTGGAGGTCCGGCATCCTGAATGTTTTAGTCTCTCCCTGGTTTAACGCACCTGGATCAAATGATGGCTCATTAGAGGCCTGAGAAGAACCCTGACCTGCTGAAAAGGTTGTTGGTACGACCAGGGGAGAACTAAAACTCGCAGGATGCGCGCCCTCGAGGACCGACGTTGGGGACCCCTGATCTAGAGGATTGATGTCTCTAGAGAAACTCCTTTATCTTCAGTCTCATTGATTCCTGCAGCAGCGTCTTCACAGGTCTGTCCAACAAATCGATGCTCCAGCTGCAGCTGATCCAGACGCTGCTGCTGGAGTTCTGACCAGAACCAGGAGGATGGAGCCCATAAACCCGGCTGCATCAGAACCAAACATGGACAAGCAGCATTCAGCTTCTATGCACCACGAATCTGGAACAAACTTCCAGAAAACTGTAAAACAGCTGAAACACTGAGATCCTTTAAATCCAGGCTAAAACCAGCTGGCTAGAGTTTTATTTAAAATGTAATCAATTTATTGATGAACCTGATTTAATGTCATGTTGGATTGTTGATTCTATGCTGCATGACTTTGTGTTTTTATGATGTAAAGCTCTTTGAGTCGCCCTGCTGCTGGAAGGTGCTATACGGATAAAATTGGATTTTTTTATTTTTGATTAAAAGCTTATTTCAAAATTCAACTTATTTAACTGAAACAAATAAAAATCCTCATTTCCTAAACAAAGGGAAAATATTTGTGAGGGCTGTGAGGATCCTGAACTCCCTCAGCATCAAAGTGGCCAAGAAGATGAAGAAGAACCCAGAACCTTGAACAATTCACTTCCTCCTAACACAGAGGGCAAACTCTGCACTCAAACTCTGCACTTCTGCCACTTTTTAGTTGTATATCTTTTATATATTATATATATTTTAGTTGTATAACTTTTTAAGTTGTATATCTAGTTATTGTACATCTATTTATTTAATTGCTTAGGATAATTTTAGTTAGACTGTGTCTCTTATTGTTACTCAAAGTTAGTTACACCTTGTCTTGTGTCACCGTGGGATGGAGAGAAACATCATTTCGATTCCCTTGTATGTCGGGACATGGAAGAGGAATTGACAATAAAGTTGAAAGTTGAAGTTGATATTTCCAGGTCGTCTATTTTTGTTTTGTTCACACAGAAAGACTCAGATTTACATGTAAAACAAATATGTTAGAGGTAGAAAAATTGATTTGACATGTAGAAAATATTATGCTTCATCAAATCTTTTAAAGTTGAACATGTTTATTATATCCAAGTCTGAATGATTAATCAGGTTAATTTGATGAATCAATTATTGACATAATCATCAACTAATTTAGAAATTGATTAATAACTAACTGTAGTAAACAGACTAAAAAGGCCATCTGCTCTCCAGATTCTGCCAGTTTTCATCGTATTAATCGATTAGTTGCAGCAGTAATTATACTAAATAATGATCTTCTCTAAAACTTAATAACTCTCACTCTGCTCCAGTCCAAAATGTAAAAATGATTCAATCATGTTTCAGTTACAGTGACCAAAATAAATGACTGCTCATATTTTGATGAATTAAAACAAAATGTGCATCAAAAGAATTTGAGTTTTTGTGGAACTGAAACATAAAAATACCTTCCATGTTTCTATAATCAGTTTTAAAGATTTTGCAAAACTCACAATTTGCGTATTTTTCTTCTTTTGTTTTGGTTTTGCTGCTTCTAAATCAGACCAAGTGCTTAAAAACACCCAGAAGTTTTTGGCAATAAGTTCATGTTTCCATCTTTTATGGTGTCTGAAAAATGAGCCGTTAAAAAAACGTTCCGATTGTTGAGTCACAATCGACATGTATTATACCGTTACCTAGCAACCCCACCTGATCTCCAGCGATTGGTCAGCTGGTTTTTATGCGCTGTACAATGGCTGCTGGAAAAGACAAGAGTTTAGTTGTTGACTTGCTGCATTCTGGCTGGTTGAGCAGGAGGCTCCACTAATGCTTTTCAAAGATGTACAGTTGTATAATTGCTCATCTGTTTGCAGCTATTTTCACTCCAAATAGGCAGAACTAATCAGACTGAAATCTCATCATCTAAGAATGATTTAGTGATAAATAATGAACATGTTTTGTATAGGCCGTTGACCGATCCTAATCTGTTCCAGGAAGCTGGTCACCTTTAGAAATCTTAAGTTGGATTAAACATTGTGCAGGAAGGTTGTTAATTCCTAAGTGTGAGCTGACCTGTGGCCTCCACCATTCCCTCCAGGATCACAACGATCTCCAGCTCTTCCTTGGCCAGGTGAGCCTGGGAGATCTCCCAGAAGGGACTGTGCTGGTTTATCTCGTGGCAGATGATGAGCGGTGACACCAGGAACAGCCGGTCGTCTCCAGTGTTGTAGCCTACGTTAATGTCCGTCTGGTTGAGAGGAATGAACTCCCCCTCCTTTGTCTGCTTGGACTTGATGAGCTTAGCTCTGATTGAAGCCTCTACGATGTGCGAGTTTCGGAGGTCTCCGACTCTGAACATCAGGCACAGCCGTCCGTCTCTCATGGAGATGACGGCGTTGGTGGAAAACACAAGAGTCTCCGCTCGCTTCTTGGGCTGCGAGATCTTAACAAACATGCAGCCCACCATGAAGGCGTTGACGATGGATCCCAGCACTGACTGGACCAGAAGCAGAACAATTCCCTCGGGGCATTTGTCTGTGATAACTCTGTATCCATAGCCAATGGTGGTTTCCGTCTCTATGGAGAACAGGAAGGCCGATACAAAGCCATTGAGGTTGTTGACGCACGGAGTCCACTGACCATCAGCTATATGGTCCAGGTCGCCGCGGAGGTAAGCGATGAGCCACCACATCAGGCCAAAGAACAGCCATGTCACCGTGTACACCAGCACGAAGATGAACAGGTTGAACCGCCACTTCAGGTCCACCAGCGTGGTGAAAATGTCTGTCAGATAGCGGTAGGTCTCGCGGACGTTCCCGTGGTGGACGTTGCACTTCCCGTCTTTCTGGACATAGCGCTGGATCTTCTTTGCTCTGTCTATCTCTGCCAGCTGCTTGGGCAGGTCCTCCCGGGCTTGCTTGGGCAGTTTGGGCTTCCTGACGGCAGCCGGACTCTCCACATCCTGCTCCATGGGGCCACAGGGGGATTCAAGCCTACGAGACAAACATGGAAACCTTTAAGAGTCAGATGGCAGCTGCAGGTCTGATTATTCTTTCTACGTTACCACTAGTTGTTACAAAAGGCTATATATCAAATATGACTTAATAAATTTTACTTCCTGATTTAACGCCTTGAAATTGGGTCTCTGTCTCTTTAAGAAGTTCCTGCTGTTTCTGAAGCTCCACCTCCAGAAAGTCATCCCAACATGGCTCCTCTATTAACCCTTTAACGTTTTTACCAGCGTCGCTCTGAGCAGCAGCTCCTATAATGAGCTCAGCTATTTGTTCCTGGCTAGTCTGAAGGAGCTGAGTGGGGGAGGAGCTAAGCTTCGAAGGCGGGGCTAGGTTCACCCAGGTGTTTAACACCTGAATGGTTGCCATGGAGACTAATGGCAACCATTATACGTCAATTATAACATTATACACCATTATAACTTGATATAAAGATAGAAAAAGTCAATTTTACGTAATACTGCCCCCTTAAATATCATATTGCAATGAAAACAAATTAATGTGTCTAATTTAACATGTTATTGTTGCTTTGTTTACAATTCACCATTTTTAAATGGCACCAGTTCACAGAACTCCTTCAGTTTGTACAATCCAGTTATATTCAGCTGAGTCCTCCTTCAGTCCGGTCACCCGGTTCTACTGGAACCAGAACTCCATCATCTGCTCCACCTCCAGCTGCTGTGGTTCTGAGTCAAACCAACCTGTTCCCNGGCCTGTGGGGGCGCTGCACCAAGAACCACTGAAGGAAACCACACAAAACCTCTGAAGACACTGAGAGCAACTTCCTTCTTCACCAGGTGGAAACAAGATGGAGGATCAGATTTTAGTGTTGGAGGATTTCTCTTTAGTCTAAAGACCAGGAGCCATTTCTGCTGCTAGCGCTAGGCTAACACGTTAGCTTTGGTTGAATTTACCCAGAATGCCCTGCGCTGTAGTCCACTTCCTGCTTTTGGAGCGGTCTCCGGTCCGCTTGGTGTTCACATTCAAACAGAAACATCGTCGCAAATCAAAACGCTTCAGCTCTCCTTGGTTTAAAGTCCAGAGTGCAGATTCAGCGAAACGCGTCGTGTCCTACAGCCACAGAGGAAACGTTTCCATTTCACTGCTGGCAGGAGAAACGAGTCCAAACCGCCGGCGAGTTTAACTCCTGCTGTTAGGAGAGAAACTGTTGAAAATAAATGTTTTTCACAATCGATCCTGTCTAAAGCAAAGTTCAGAGTTCAGCAAACATCCAGCGCAGCTTTCTCTCCAACGCCCACACATTATGTATTTTAAATTAGTGCTGCTCTCTTTACGGTTTTAAAGATATTTTATTTCACATGAAACTAGTATTTTTTCTGTGTTGCAGAAAAACTGGACTGAAAATAAGTAAATACTAGATGTACAAGTACATGTCAGTAAATTGAAAATCTGTTTTGATGTCTGTCAGATTGATATAGATGTTTAACATACTTTTCGTTAAGCCCACAATGTAATAAAAATGTTTTTAATTGGTTTGATGTCATTTTTTAATCTTAAATGTCACATTTACATTAGCTTTCAGTGGCTTAGTGTTATTAATTAACAGAACTAAACAACAATATATGTTATTAATTATATGATGCATTTCACTTTATTGAGTTACTGAAAAACATTACTTACTGAGACTTGGCTGTAGGAGGGATTTTATTGAAATCTATCAACACAATTCAAACTAAACCTTTAAATATGAGTTTTAAAATATAAGCTAATTGCCTTTGATATTTTTCTTAAAATCACCTTTTTAGTTTATTTTTTTTTTTTACTTTTTAAATAATTTTCTGCTTAATTGATAACATTAGACTGTAGTTTCCCTTTATCCTCCTGTAGCTATTATAGAAATGATACAAAATAAATGAGCAGCTGTTAAAGCTGCAATAACGTTTATAAGGACTATATTTTTTGACTTATTTGTTAAAATGAACCTATCAGTAGAGGAGGAGATCGATCTGTTCAGATTATCTGTCATGTTCCGTGTTTTTCTGTGTATTTATTTCGAGTTTCTGTGTCCCTGAGTCTCCCTGGTGTCCTGTCCTCCCCTGATTACTCCCAGGTGTGTCTTGTTTCCCTGATTGCCTCCTTGTGTATTTAATCCCTCCTCTGTTCTTTGTTCCTTGTCGGGTCCTCGTCGTTTGCACGTCATTCTGTCTGCCCGTTCTCCACTCTTAAGTTTCTGTCTGCTACCGGTGTGAGCCCTGGCTTCCGCTCAACCGTGCCGCCAGAATCCTGTGGACTGTTTGGTACCTGATTTGTTATTAAAACCACCGTCTTCATCTCACCTGGGTCTCCTAGCGTCCTACCTCACCACTCATCCATCTCCACCTTATGACATTGTCTGTCACAACATGGTGACAGTTTCATAAAAACATTTTATTAGCAGCCAGCTAAACATAAAGCAGTCGGCCTAAAAAACAATTAGAAAATAAACTTTTGGATGCTTATAAAAAGTCTGATCACAATCCTGGATTAAAATGCTGTCAGGTTTTCCATGTGTTCAACACGTTTCCCATTTTAAACCTCAGATTCCATTTATGTAACATCCAAACATGACAGCTCTGCTATGAGAGCCTCGATGCTGCGGTTCTGCTAGCAGGAGGAACCAGAAATGGAGGCGCTGACAGAAAATCTCTCCTCTCTCTGCTGAAGCCGCTCGCGCTCGCCGGGGGAATACGGGAGCGCGAGCAGCAATGGTTTCCATGGCAACTCGCGCCTCGGGTCCACGGCGCGCGCGGAGTGCAGCAGGAATGT
Organism: Alfaro cultratus; assembly: GCA_903066825.1. NCBI lineage: Eukaryota > Metazoa > Chordata > Actinopteri > Cyprinodontiformes > Poeciliidae > Alfaro > Alfaro cultratus. The sequence continues at coordinate 1,563 of CAEFZX010019992.1, read as the reverse complement.
AAAAGCTGGATGAACCCGAGGCGGCGGTAGCGCCGGCCGGTTTCAGCTCGTTTGGGCAGAACAATGTCCTGGAAGCTGCCATTCATCTAACATCTGCTTTCTGTCGCTAGCAATATTCTGAATGAAAAATACATAAATGAAAATAAAGCAACAATACAGGCCTGTTGGGAAGAGGTTCGCTCCAAAGATACAACAAAAGGGAAACACTGGGAACTAATTACACTGCTAGTAGTACTGTAAGTACAGTGGTACTACTACTACTACACTGCTAGTAGTACTACACTGCTAGTAGTACTACACTGCTAGTAGTACTGTAAGTACAGTGGTACTACTACTACTACACTGCTAGTAGTACTACACTGCTAGTAGTACTACACTGCTAGTAGTACTGTAAGTACAGTGGTACTACTACTACTACACTGCTAGTAGTACTACACTGCTAGTACTACTACACTGCTAGTAGTACTACACTGCTAGTAGTACTGTAAGTACAGTGGTACTACTACTACTACTACTACTATGTACTGCTAGTAGTACTACACTGCTAGTAGTACTGTAAGTACAGTGGTACTACTACTACACTGCTAGTAGTACTACACTGCTAGTAGTACTGTAAGTACAGTGGTACTACTACTACACTGCTAGTAGTACTGTAGACACAACAGTTACAACAAAATCATTTAGAAATGTAAATTCATGGTGGGTTGGAGTTTGTCACGTTATGTTTGGTTTAGATTTTCAAAACTTGACAGAACCAACAATTTTAAAAAAATCATAAATATAACAGGTTTGGTTCTACAGTGTGTGGTGCAACTCTCTGTATCGACCCAAAGTATCGAGTCGATATCAGTAATGGAACATGATAAAACTGAAACGTTCACTTCAGAATCCCTCTTAAAATATTATTTTACTTTTGTATTGTAGATTCTGAACTCTACTGTAAAAAAGATTTTTGCATAGATTTGCTCAAAAATAATAACTTTTGCAATTTATTTAAAAAACAATGCAGAAAAATGTTATTTGTTTTTCTAATGTTTCTGTTTATAATGTCAATATCATGAAAGCATTTTATAAACACATATAAACTTTAACAAAATAATAGAAAGGAAAAACTCAAAAACGAATAAAGGTCAGGGGCCTCATGCATAAAACAGAGCAGATTTTACACTAAAACTTGGCGCACAAAAAAATCGGACGCATAAAGCCATAAAAGATCCTTTATAAATCCAAATTTGGGGGAAACAGAGCAGCTGCTGCTCCGCCTGTCGCCTCCATAAACACATTTCATGTAAATTAGTATAAAAACCCGGAAGTCTGCCGCCACATGAAGCAGTAACCATGGCAATGTCCTTGTTCGAAGCAGTATAAGTATTTATAATAATAATAATCATTATATATTTTATTTAAAAGGTGCTTTGAAGACACATAATGTCACCTCACAAAAATAGAAATACATTTTAAAGAAAAAAAATCCAAATTTTAAAAAAAAAATCAAGAGATCCTGCAAATGGCTGTTTGAACAGCAGAGACTCAGCCGGGATTTAAAGACAGACAGCGAGTCAG
>CAEFZX010019990.1:0-16600 GCA_903066825.1 Alfaro cultratus | reverse complement strand
TTTAAATTGCCATTCATATTATTTTTCGGTCTCAGGAAATGATTGAGGGATGAAGAGACTGATGTCTGGTTCTTTAGGTTCTTTAGGTTCTTTAGGTTCTGCGGTTCCTCTCCTGATTCATTCTGTCTGATATTAAACCTCCCACTGTGAACCACTGAATATCGCTGACACATTATTTTAATGCCCCTATTAAACGTCACTATAATTGTTTAGCCTGTAATGTGTGTCTTCCCACTACCGTCTGTATTTCTGCCAGAGGTTTTGCTTCTAAGGACGGTTTGTATCGGCGGACATTTTAAAAAGACAAGGGTCGATAGCAGCTCACTGCGGCTGCGCAGTGTCCGTCTCTAGGCAACCATGACAACAGCGTCAGTTCGTGAGGGCAGGAGGGGGGTCCTATTTAGGTCCCGCAACGACAATTTAGCTGTCGTTGCGGCATTTTGGTCATTATTACACTTATTGTTGAGATGTGTGATCGTTTGTCTATCAGAGATTTATAGCAATATGGAATAAATTGTATCGGTTCAATAGGGGAGGAGAAACAACAACCACCGGTCATTTTAGCCTAGCTTAAGCTAACCTGAATATTTAGCCTAGTTTAAGCTAACCTGAATATTTAGCCTAGCTTAAGCTAACCTGAATATTTACAACTCTCTTGTTGATACACTGACATTACTGACCTTCTGTCTTTCAATCACTTTGAAAAGCTTTTCTTCGTCTCTCCAACATCTTTACCCCTCTTCCGTTTTCTGTTTTGTGCCCCAGAGTTTTTTTCTGACGCCCATCTTTAGCTCCTTGTTGTCGAGTAACTAAAACAATTCAAATTTAAAATAAAAAACGCGCCTCAGCGCTTCTGGAAGGGCCCGAGCTTCCTGTATGGGAGGGAGAGGCGCCTAATCACTGCTGTTGCTCTGTTATTGATCATTTTATACACAAACAGCTGTTAAGTACATAAAATGCTGACTAGAAAAAAATTCCCCACATCGTTTTTGCGCCCCCTCTAGTGCAGCGCCCCCATGCGTTGCATACAGTGCATAGCCACTTTTTACGCCACTGATCAAACTAACAACAACAAAAACCTTCCGGTTTTACATTTTACTGAGTTATTTTTAAATACCGAATTAAAGTCTTGTGACTGACACATCTGGCATTTATTTGTAGTAAATTCTTGATATCCTACTCAGACTGGTACGTAAGTTGTAAATAAAGTTTTTTAAAAAAAAAAAGCTTTTTTAAAAAAAGTTCTATCATCGATAAGCTGCTGTGATCAGCGATACTAATGGTAAATAACCAGTGAGCCTCACAGGAGGAACCTGAAGCCATTCAATGGGGCTGATAACCACTAATAATGGTCATTCTGTGGGTTAACAACAAACGAAGCGGGTGGAAAATCAGTTTTTATTCGACATTATGGAGCCAGAATGAACCGTACATTACTGAGTCTCATAAATAAATGAATGACTCTGAAGATGGAAAAGTTTCCTCCTTTCTCACAATGACTCTTTTTAAACCAGCCAAACTGACTTTTTCTTTGCCTCCTTTCTTCCCCATCTTACCTCCCAGTAAAAAGGGTCAAGTGCTCCGTTAAAACACACAGTGTATAATTTTATGGGCTTTTCCCGGCGGAGGCTGCTGCAGTCGGCAGCGCGCGGATCAGTTTCAGCTTTGTCAGATGCTGAATGGGGGCGGAGGAAGAAAACTCATTAGAGTCCTATAAAAAACAGAAAGTATCTGCGATCATAAAAGAGCCTGCAGGAGGACAGAGAGCCACTCTGGCGTGGAGAGCTTCTCACACTCCTTCATCACTCAGCCCGTCAGCGCGCTCGGTGCGTGGCGCACGGACAGAGCCGGACAGGGCGCGCTGCTCACTGAGAAACAAACTGTAGCTTGTTCCACAGGATCAAACCTTCTTTTTATGATTATTATTATTATTGTCATTACTTTGAAACCGCGGTGTTAATTTAGAGGATGCTCGACTCAGCTTGGAGTAGATGCTGCTTTGTGCTGTTTCTCGTCGCTTGTGTGAGGACGGAGGCATCCCAGGTGTCCGAGGCGCGTCCGAAAGCCAACTCCATCAAGCCCTCTTCCCTGGAGGAGACGCCGACCCAGGCAGCGAACCGGTCCGCCCCGGTCACCAGGAAGCAGCGGCTCCTTCCGCAGGTACGCTCCTCCAAATCCCGACCTGTCTGGTGATTTTACGCACAAAAAGGATAAAATCGTAAATTCTTTTCCTTTTCTTGTTTCTCTTCTTCTTCTTTTTTTTTTTTCCCAGTTCAAGCTTCGCAGCTTTTAATGAGCCTGAACTGCATTTGATCCGCTGTGGATCAGAATCTATAGCGCTTTATTACCTCAAACACGGACTATTTTGTTCAATATTGATTATGTATTGATCGATTGGTTTTGGTGAAACCTTTACTCCGCGTTTGCTCAAACAACCAAAAAAGTCTGATTTCACTGCTTTTATGGACATCAAGTCGACATTTGATGAGGTTCATCTTCAAATACTTAGAACACTTTAAAAATATCGGTGATTTGAAACTTGAGTCAGTTCATTAAATGCTTGATTTCTTCAATTTTTTCGGTTTTTACATTAGACAACAATTAAAAAGTGCTTTATGCCCTAAAGCATAAAGCACTATTTCAAAAGTCTTTGAAATAGTTAGTATTTTTGTGTTTTCACAACTAGAACTGGAAACTTAAGCATCAAACTCTATTTATAAGATTCTTTGACTGCAGAATAATGCAGATTATTGTGGTTTTTGTGTTTTAAGGTGATCTACAACAGCACTTAAATAACATGTTTTTGTGTTTCGCCAAAAGATTATTTCACCTCTAACATGTTTAACTGATCAGAGTTAACCTGTAGTTCAAGTTTAGTTGTCAGAGTGTTACAGTTTTTATGCTAGACACCATTAAAATACTCTAAAAGTCCTGAAAAGTGTCTCAGTTTCACACGCAGAAGAAAGGAATTACTCTGTAGCTACTTTTATAATTTTTATCCACTTTCATAAGGCAAAAGTTTTACTCACTGTTGATGTTCTGAAAGCAATGAAATGACTTATTTTCTTGTGGCTTTGCAGAAAGAATAAAGGTGTCATAAATCAGAGTTTACTGTTACAGATCGCTCTTTATAGTGGGATAATTAGGCAGTGTAATTAGGTTGCAGTGGTCTGAGAGCAGCAGTCTGTCTAAAATGGGTTAAATGCTCCCAAAACATCCGAGAAGCTGTTTTATTATCTTCCACATAAAAAGTAAAAGTTTTACTTCCCAATAATTATGATTATTTGATAATATTCAGGTTATGCTAGTATAAATGCTGTGCTTTTGAATCTAGACACCATTTAAGCCACTGTTATAGACATTTTTGAGTATATTCATAAATATAATAAGCATTTCTGAGATCACAAGCTGAAGTATAATCCAGGTTAGGTCTAAATATTGCAGTTTTCACACTTTATTCCCTTTGAAGTGATCTAAATGGCAAAGAGAACCAATGAAAGTGACACATTTTTGTCATTTAAAATGAATTAAATGACGGTTTAAGACGTCACAAACTTTATTATAAAGGTTCTTTGATTAGAGTAGAATGTTACTTTCCAGGTCTTAAAGGATTACTGATCAAATGCAGTCCAAGCTCTCTAAAAACGGTGGAATTGCCCTTTATTTAAGTTCCCAAATTGGAATTTATGATTCAGGATCGAACTCCAAAAATCACAGAATAAAACCTGAAACAAGCTCTTCCTGTCATGTGCGAATCGTTAGTGGGAATTTGGAGCGTCGGACCCCTCGTAAACCCCTAATTGCCTTTTCCAACCTGACGCTGCTGGCGGGAGCTGCTAGCATCCACAGTAAATCATTAATGCAGCAGAAATGTGAGAAAAAGTTAACACTTGAGGTAATTTTCTGTCTGGGTCTCAGTGCTGTTAAAGTGGTTCAGACGCTTGCTGGGATTATGGGGCCCTTGCGGGGCGTCTGGGGGCCACGCTAATGCCGCTCAGAATGTGGTCAGCTCAGGTTTTCATCTCACACTAAACACACAATTGCTTTTTAACTTGTAATCTAACTGTTAGGACTTGAAAGTTAAAGTGCGGGTCATTAAATCCGCCTCTCTGAGCAGCTTTCCATCTCAGTTTAGATGACTGATATCTGCTCTCGCCCGTCATATTCACCTTTTCTGCGACATCATTTTGCTGTTGCGGTTGAAGTCCTTTAATACCTGCTAAGTGCTGACAGCCGGTGTTCAGACGCAGGAGTCGCTGGAAAAGCCGCTCTCTCTCCTCTGCGGAGTGTGGAAAAGCAACCTCAAGCAGCGCTGCCAAACCGCAAATTGAACGGCTGCCGCAGTGTTTGGAGGTTTCGGAGGAGCGGACTGTGGGGGAAACCATCTGCATGTGCAGAGACCACCACAATGCCACGGTGGGTTTCCACAGGATCAGGATGTCACAGTTTTTATGGCAGGTTAAAGGTCCGGGTGCCTGTTGTAGAGCTGCTGCACCTCTTCATCACACTGCAAAAACACAAAATCTTACTGTAATTTTGTTTAGTTTCTATTGCAAATATCTTAGCACACTTGAAATAAGAAAAAAATAACTTACAAAACATTTCAGCAAGATGTAGGACCTTGTTTTAAATCTTAAAATTCCTTAATATTGATGAAAAAGTATTTGTTTCATTGTCAGATTATTTCACCTATAACACAGGAAAAATGTCTTGAAATAATCTGCCAATGGAACTAGAACTTTTTCATCAATATTAAGGAATTATTGGCTTCAAACAAACTCCTACATCTTTCTGAAAAGTTACCCATGAGTTAGTTTTGTCTTATTTCAGGGGTACTAAGATATTTGCAATAGAAATTAGACCAGAAATCCTTAGTAGATTTTGTGTTTTTGCAGTGCATGAGGTTTTTTATATAAGTAATAATTCCAGTTTTAGTTTTGGACTTACAACTGCAGGATTTTCTTTTCCAAAGTGTGTAAGTTTAAACATCTTCTCTCCATCATTTGTGAAGCTGATTACTGTGATTAAAGCAGCTGGGTGCAGATTTGGAACAGTTTGCTTAAACTGTGAATCAGTGGGTTACGTTTTAAAATCCAACTTTTGCCACTTCCAACTAAAATAGTTTTCAAAGAGTCTGCAGTCTGAACTTTCATGTCGTATTTTATCCGACTTTTATGTCATTGTTGTGAGACATGCGTCAGAATTCTGCACCAGAAGAAGCCAGACAGCGAATCTTGTCGTAAACATTGACTGAAAATTATAATTATGAATTTCAGGAAGAGGTGAAGTCGGTGAAGCATCACCTTGCAGTTCCACCTCTCGTAGTTCTAACTCCACAAACAAACAGAAGTTGTAGTCAATGCTCCAGTAACCTCTGTTGCTATTAGTTGTGCTTTCTTTTTATCAGCTTTCATTTTATCGGAGTCCGTTATTACTTTCATGCTGCTGCTGTGTGATGTCTGCGTTCTTCTGCACATGCAGGTTGTTTGGATTTTGAACCGTTCATACAGAAGTCATCATTCAGTAATATGAACGACCACATAAAAAAAAATGAATCAAAGAATTGGAACTGAGCATGAAGACCTGCTGTCTGAACGCAGCCTTAGTAGTTTTGAGAAGAGACTTCATCAGGCGTGTGTGTATAAACCCAGGCAGGAAGCATCGGATCTGACCACTTACTTTATTCAGTGAAAACAAAGATGAACGTTATTGAACAATCTGGGCAGCAGATGTGCATTTAGGATTCCTCTGTCTCCAGAAGGCGACTGTTAAGGAAAAGGACAGGAAGTAGAAAGTTTATCCGTTCATTTCGATGTGAGAACAGACACGGCTGGTGTCTGATTGCTACTCTTTGACTGTGCTGTACTAGAACTAGAAATGCATAGAAATACCAGTTTACTTGTAAAACAGGGAAAAGTTTGAGGATTTTGTTTTAGAATGATGGCAGCATGAGGTGGGGGAGGGGTCGCACTGCTTTGCTTCATTCTGCAGGAAACTTCCTCTGGCCTCTCATTTAAGATGAATAAAAACCTCTAGCTGTATTAACGCCGTGCTAAACTACCACACCACAGACCCAAATAGAATTCAGGTTCTTCTTCAGAGGTTTTCAGGTTGTTTCCTTCAGTGGTTCTTGGCGCAGCGCCCCCAGAGGCGAGGAGGGGAACAGGTTTTTCAAAAGGTTGAGATCGTTTGACTCAGTGCGTTATGAACATAAACCGCAGCAGCTGAAAATGTAACAAATGTTGCAAGTTTGGTTCCCAATCAATCTGAGTCTACCCAACTATAAGGTGTGAAAACAACCTAAGAAACTCTTCTTTTTAGATTTCCAGCCTCAATATTCTTTTTTTTATGCCACAGTGTCGTTTATTTACTGATTAAGAAGTCATTTAGAGAATTTACAACAATATTTCTATGAGTGAAGAGGAGGAACAGACACCCAAACATGTTAGCATTTCCCCCCTCCAGACAGGAAAATGCTAGCACTGGCTATGCTAGTCAATGCTAATGTTTCCCTCTTTCATTTGGCTCCGGCACAGAAAAAAAGCAAGTCAATACTAAATCGCATTATTGAGAATGAACATCTGTGATCTAAAACACATCAAACATATTTCTGAGTTATCTGGTGAATCTTACTCCGCATCAGATTATGGATGAGTTATATAAAGTTTTATCACAATACTGTCTGGTAATATTCTGATAAAAGTGATGATAAAATCTATTTATCACTTTTTAACGTAACTGTCTGGCTGTGACAGCAATCAGAGCCAAACTAACACAAATCCTGCTGTTGAAAAACGTTCACATTGTTAATGAGTCACATAAAGAAGAGTGATTTGGATCACTAAAAAGCACACAGTATTTCATCATATTTGTTAAACATATAAATATTTATTGATACTCCCAGAAACAATTAGTGGAAAAAATAGTAAAAATATGAATCCCGACAATACAGACAGCTTTAGAGGGTTATAAACACTATTGGTTGGTGTTTATTCTGGCAACAATGAATCAAAATTCTTATCATGAAAGCAATGATCACTTTGAATGATAAAGAATATGATAAAAACACCAGATTTGCTTCATATGCTTTTTTACACTCAAGTCTGTGAGTTTTTGCAATACTTGGTTTGTGCTAAGCATCCCAGTCAAAGTAACAATCTGATGGAAAATGTTGTGTGAAAAAAGAAAAAAATAACTCTGTAAGAATTTCTCCGAGTTCAATTCAATTCAGTTCACTTTATTGTGTCCCTGAAGGACAATCCATTTGCAACAAGTAGTGTTGATGGCCAACACATTCACACAAACTTAACCTGACAATTAATAAAACAAATGTCTCAGAAACAAGTGTCAAAATGTCAAAAAATAAAGATCGTTCTCAGAGTAAGATACTAACCGCTCAGGACTACTCCGCCTAACCCCACTTCACACAATCTGAAGTGCCGCTTAGGGACCCTCATGCGTGGTGTTTCCTCTGCTGACAGAGGAGATCTGTGTTTATCTTTAAAAGGCAAACAAGCCCAGATTTCCCATGATGCTCTTTGAACTGGCTCCTCTTCTTTGTGTGGGATCAGCGTGGAGCTGAAGACGCTCAGAGCGTCTTGGCTGTAAACACACGTGTTTTGCGTGATGAAAGCAGCGGCGTTTGAAGGCGGTGTGAGTGACTGGTGCTCCGTCTTCCCCATGTTATCCGATACTGGCCGTCTTCTGCTTCCAGGGCATGAAGTCTGTTTGCTCAGCCACATTGTTTATTTGACTCCTTCAGGCCCTCTGTGCTCATTAACACCATTCATAGCTTCAGGTTTCTGACGCTCCTCCTGCCATCATGAGACAGAGTGACAAACACCACTGAACTGAAGGGGAATCATGAAAAGTAAAGATTTCACCTTTCCCCGTTAAAGGACTTTGTTCTTTACAGCTGAATTATGGCTCATGTAGCGGGTATTATGTATTTTCTAGGCACATGGTTCCTTTTATAGCATAAATAACTATATTACCTTCTGTTGTTGATGCAAGCATAACTTTAAAGAACATTGATTTTGTGACACAACCATATCTGACGCATTGAAATTGGCCTCTGTCTCTTTAAGAACTTTCTATCCTTTCCAACACTCCCTAACGTTCTGGTATTTAATGGCGATTATAAAAATAAAAATTCTTACAAAGAAATAATATACTGACAAAAAAAAATCTAATTCAAGCAGAAAAAACATTTCTGTAAATCATTTTTCTCCAATATGAAACTTATTAAACTAATATTTACAGTAGGAAACGCTTATAAAATACTTTCTGTGACATCAGAACAACAAAGCTGGTGTATAAACAGGAGGTCTCACTCCAATATGATCTCTTGGTTTGTGTCTGGTCTGATGATTTTTAGTCGAAACGTTTCACTCAGTGAAGTTACACAGCGGGACGAGTGTCAAAAGTTTTACTGACATGATTTGGTTTCGTATATCATAAAACTTTTCGATCCTCAGATGTTTTTGTGTTTTTTATTATTATTTTTGTTAAAACCAGAGACAGAATTTGGACAACGTTTAAAGGTGCATAAAAAAACTCTTTAAATCATATATTAAGATTAGAAATAGAAACAATAGGAAAACAAAACAAATTTTGTGCAATTTTTATACAACTAAGTGCAAATAAATATTAAAATTTGAAAGCAAATCAAAACAAAATTTTTCTTGAAGTTAATTTCAGAAACAACAATAAGACAACAAAATAAAATCTGACTTTAAAGTATCAATCTGACTGTTATTGATCTGATACTGACTTAGTCTCGATATCTTGGACCGATCCGTCCAGCCGACCAGCCTTCACTTTTTCTTGGACAATCGTTTGCATTATGTTGACTTTATAGCAGCGCATCACTCTGAGCATGCATGCAGCATCATTGTTAAAGGAAAAACTTTCATTTAACAGGAAGAAACCTGCAACAGAACCAGAACCAGGCTCATGGTGAGCATCCATCTGCCATGACCAACTGGAGGTTTTTATGACAAAGAAATGAATCCCATTTAACATCATTTTGCCTGTAATAAACGTTTGAGATAACAGCATCATTATCTACGGAAATAAATGCAGAGAACTGTGAAAGCAGTGAGAACTGTTTTTCCTCACCATGATAATCACTGCAGCCAGAGGAGAATTTTTACTAATTAAACTGAAACAGATGTTAGAATGATGTGTTCTTTTGCTGTCATTGTTACATTTTTTAGAGTTTTTATTAGGACTAGACCCGAGTAGAAATCACATTTCTGCTGTAACGGAAAACTTCCTTGGAAATGACATCATAACTGAGGAATGGGTAGATGGAGGTAAATACGGGAAGGATTGTTCAAAGATCCTGCAGTAAATCCCTTGTAGATTGTTGCTCCCGCACATTTAATGTTTCTCTTCAAAGCAGCGGGTCTTCACCGGCACGAGACCCGCGGTTTCCCATATGGATCTGTGTCTGTTTATCACCAGCATGCAGGGCAGGGCTCAGAGCATGCACCGTGTTTACACACTTCCTGCGCAGATCCAGGGGCCGCGCTTTTATGTGTGAAGGCAAAAATAAGGGAGCAGATCTGAGATGGGGACGATGCATCCGAATGTCCCTCAGAAGTGAGACGAGGTGTTTTAAAACGTGACGAGGGGAGATTATCAGCTGCAGCTTGAGGTCCCGTATCGCTCAGATCTGTCTTTCAGTTTGGTTTTTGATGGAAGAGGTGTCCTCAGGTCTGCGACAGCCTTTCAGATTCATTGTTGATGATCTGAAAGTGCAGCTCAGCCGGACGGACAGATCTGAAGTGGCCCAGCATGTGGCTGGCCCCGCTTGTCTCCCTATTTAGATAACAGCACATTTTTCTTGTCGGGGGAGAAAAATTCCAGCTGCACATTCCCAAACTTCTCCTCATATTTCCAACAAATTCATCTGCTTGTGTTTGCCCCAGCAGCCCTCAGGAATCTCTTAATAAACAGAGCCCAGCTTTGAAGTTAACGCTTTAATTCAGAAAAACTATTTTCACAAAATCTATGAAGTATTACATCAGATTAAGGCAGTTACGGCATATTGTTTTAATTAAGGAGTATGACTATCAGTCAGAGGACCATCTTAATGTCGGTTCATTAGGCAGAGGGCTGGAGCCGGGGCTCATTAGCACGACGGCAGACAACCTGGTCCTTTCGAAAAGCCAGAGACTCCAAACCAGATTATTGCACGTTTAATCTGTCATCAAACAGAAATGTTAAATGTCAGTTTGTGCTTTGAGAGAGAGCCGAAGGTTGTTAAAGATGGATTTCTGCAGAGACGTTGTTCAGCAAACAGGAAAGATGTGGCACAACAGGGTTGGCTGTACTCAGTTTTTAATACCTTTAAATCTACCTAAAATTACACCCAGGTGTGCAGCGTTATTACCTGCCTTCAAAGACTTGTAATGTATTATGCAACATAGAGCTGCAGTCTATAATAGAACAAAATGCATATAAATTCACTGCATGAATGGGAAACTTCTTCTATGTTAAATGAAGAGCTAAAACTGAGAAAATTGTAATAAGATTTCTATGTTTTCTCTCTTCTCTGAGTCAAATGATCCAAACCCTTTGAGCAACTTGTTCCCCTCCTCGCCTGTGGGGGCGCTGCACCAAGAACCACTGAAGGAAACGAGATAAAAACGTTTCCTTCTTCAGGAAATAAAAATGGAGTAGCGTCAGATTTTAGCGGTGGTAGGATTTCTCTCTTATCGATGCCTGAAGACCACGAGTCATTTCTGCCACTAATGCGTTGTTTGATTTTATTTACCCAGAATTCCCTGCGTTGTAGTGCACTTCCTGCTTTTGGAGTGGTCTCCCGTAGTCTGCATTCAGACTTCAATAGAACCAAAACCGGTTTATAGGCGGATCAGAGTTCGTTTTTTGGTCAGCGTTAGAGTTTGATCCACAAATCCCCAAAGAAAAATGATATTTTCCACAGGAAAACAGACAATAACTTCATCCTGCTGCTTCAACAGGATTTAACAGGAAAAATACAACCTGCTGTTGACCAAATGTTAATGAATAAACTTCTCCAAGTCTGTTTTTTTATTACTGGCCACATTGGAATATTTATATGAATTCAAATAAACCTTCTGTTTATAGGTATTTATTGATGTTTAACTTGTTAGCCAAATATTTAATTTGGATCCAAACGGAAGTTTAATTTAGATCGATAAGCCAATATTGAATCCATTTGTTAGATCCATTCCTTCCTAGTTCCTAGTTAAATATTTAGTTTAAAACTGTGACATTTATGAAGGACTGTATAAATATGTGACAATATAAAAAATAACCTTCATATTTTTCTCTGGCAACAGGCTAAATAATTCAAAAATATTGACTGTGTAGCTTTACAAACAGCTCCTCGTATCCCAGACTGATGATGTCTAGTTTATAAATGCTGCTTCAAACTGCAGTTGCTGTTTGTGAAATCCCCACTGGGTTTTTGGGTTTCTAAATATTGCTGTTGACTGTTTCAAGCTGCATTTTAAAACCCCAACTGGAGATATTAAAAGAGCCATCAGAGTAAATGAACAAATCTTTGCATTTATAAATCCAGAGTACAGCAGCTCTCTGTTCTGCTCTTCCTCTGTAATCCATGTTGAAGCTTTTTATTTTTACTGTTTTGTTTTGAAATAAAACACACAGTAAAAGTGACACAAACTCATAACTTTAAACTGTGGCACTCAGGACATTTTAATTGGTGTCTGTGAGCCAGCAAGTTTGTTAAACTCCAAACCAGCTGCTGTGGCAAAGCTTTCACTGAGGAGAATCATATCCAAGTCATTATTGTTTTATAGAATATTGTTTTAGTCAACGTTTGTGCCATTTTAATCCATGCAAAAAGATTTAATTATGTGCAAATATATCTAATAATGAGGTACAGAGACACGGGTGAAAGGATAAGCTTTAATAAAAAACTGTTTCCCTCTTTTTCCTTTCATTATAGAACATAAAGCCTTTCTAATAACCACCTTTAAGAAGCATTAGAGAAAATCTATAAAACATCATGGCTCTGTTACTTTCATCAACATGTTAAGTGTTTGATTTCTTGGAATCTGACATGATGATGGATGAGCATTCAGCTTGAATTCAAGCTAATTTCTCTTTGGCTCTGTCAGCAACTCCATGTGTTTTCAAAGAGTCAGACTGGCAACCGTCCAGAAAGCTCCAATCATCTTGATTTTCCAAAGCTGAAACACAGAAGAAAGAAATTATAACATACTGGAATATTAATGCTGTTGATTTAAACATTTTGTCTGAACTGATCCCCGTTTAGTTTAGTTTTTTCCCTGTTTCCTGTTTGGCTCGACCACCCATCCTTACGGACGCTCATACGCTGAACCCAGGATCTTTTTTTCTGAGTGTGGATGTAATTATTTCACCCAGACTCAGTTGGGACATGTCATGCTCAGTCCCGTGTTGAATAGTTGATGTTTGTCAGTGGTGAGCCGCAGTAAATCAGGTCTGTCAGCGCAGTGCCAGCTGACTGGATGCGGTGCGGCAGCCCAACGCGCTCGTCTGAAACTCAACGCCGTTCATGTCGGTTCCTCCCCCTCACCACTGTTTGCATGTTTTTGGTGTTAATCTGGTGGGAAAACTTAACACCTTTGATCATCTCTCAGACTTTGAAAGATAAACATGTGAATAATAACAATAAGAGGACGTGAATGTCAGCGTGCTTCGCCTCGGAGTCTTCACATCTTTATTTCTCTATTAACTCGGTGCAAATTTCATCACTTTATTTCAGACATCTAAAAGTTTATTTGATTTGTGGTGAGTTTTACGCCAAGCGCCTTTGCTCCTGCTCCAAGTCCAAGAACAAAAGGACTTGCATGTGAAAGGAGTGTTATAAAGATACTTGGTCCAATAAAACTTCTCTCTGTATGTGGAAAATGTGGATGCTGAATCTGCTAAGGTGTCTTTTTGTTTTTCTAGTGATTTCAGCTCCCTATGTCCGCTGCTGCACTTTGTAGTCTATTTACTCTTTCTGAAAAAACCAAAGTCGAATTTCAGCTAAATGAACTATGAAGGAGTATGATTGCCTGCTAAAATTCCCTTCAGTTCCAGCTCATTAAAACTCTGAACACTTTGTGAGGCCTGAGTGAAAGGGAAGCATTCCTAATCACATTTATTTTCAGTTGCAGGCAACACTTTAGGGAAAGAACAATTCCAATAAAGATTATTTTGATGTAGAAAAGAAATGTTGGGACTAAAAGCTGGTATAAAAATACTCAAAACCAGTGAGAGTCTGGTGCGGTTATCTCTAATAAATCATGTAGAAACACAGATGGTTGTGTTTGGCTAGAGGTACAAAGCCTTATATAGGAGCACAGCCTTGTTGTCCAGTTTAACCAGTTATTTTAGGTTTAGTTTAATGGTTGTTTTTATTGAAGCCATCAGAGCAACTTTTCAGTTTGGTTCCACTTTTGTTCTGAAAGGATGAAGTCAAAGCAGCGAGGCTACAGTATTTATTTTATTCTGTGTATTTTTACTGAATATACACAGTGGAAATACACGCTTCATATTTTCTTTTTCATTTTAATCAAGCAGCTGAAGCTGGTTTAACCACCTCAGGATTAGGCGATATGAGTCTTTTACATCTCAGAGGAGGAATTTTGGCTCTCTCTTTTTCCCAGCATTGTTTTAATTCTCCCATATTGAAGAGTTTTCAGCCATGAATAATTTGTTTAAGGTAATTTTACAGCAGATATAAGCCAAGACTTTAACTAGACCACTGCAAAAATCTCCATTTGGTTTTATTTTTGAGCCATTAGTTGATCTTATCAGTCCTCAGAATATCTTACTAAATGTTTTGGGGTCATTAATTTGTTTTCTGGGAATGCCTGGTTCACATGGAAAAATAGTTATTCAGGTTTTTGACACCATTTTCCGACAATCCTGAGGATGCTGCGATTATTGTGACAGCTCTAAAGATAATCATGATAGATATTCCTGCAGTGTGTTCAGAGTGATTTGGATATTCACCATGTCGGATTGTCTTGGCCTGTTTTTCCGATGGCAAACGAAAGCGCAGCCTGGTGAATGTGAGGCGCAGCCAATCAGAGAGCAAAGTGACAGAAACAAAATTCAAGAATCCAAAACGCAGAAGACCAAACAACTTCCAGGGCGGACCAGACGTATTTTTGAGTCGTTAAAAATAATCCACAAACTTAAAGCTTATTCCTGGTCGGCCATGTTTGTTTACTCTGAAGTCACGTTTGGTCTCGAGAGATTTTGAGAGATTTCCATTTTGCCATCTGAATGTTGGTGAGTGAAATCGGTTCCTCTGTGGTGTGTTGTCTTAGGTTTTGAATCTGGCAGTGTGAACCAGGCGTCTTTGTGTTCTTTTTGGGTTGAATCATGACCTCTGACCCCTGTGATGATAACTGAGGTCTGCAGAGATTTAAATTCTCATGTTTTCACCATTTTAGATAATGTTTCTCTCTGCGGCTCACTGGAATCCCAAAGTTTTAGAAATCACTGTCACCTTTTCTTAATTTCTGTCGTGATTTTGCTTCTCATCTGTTGTTACATTTGCTCAGTTCATGTCATCATGTGTTGCTTTTCGAGGTCTTTTATCCTACTTCATGTTGCCAGATGGGTTCTGTTTATGATGATTTATTGATTCTGAACCCAAAGAAATCCGTTTTGCTTTCACTCAAGATCAGCTCGGCTTGATTGGATTCCCTCTTGAACAAGTTAATTAGAAATAACTTTTTGTATTTGTGGTCAGTCTGATATTAAACTGACTTTGAGACAAATTAAAGGGCAACATTTCACAGCACTGCAGGTTCTGATGAGGGCAGAGTTGGAGCTTCCAGCGCTGGGAACAGGAGGAACATCTGCTGAGCAAACTCTAGATGCAGTTTGGTTATTAGTAGTTATTTTTAGTGCTTTTACAGGTTAGACGCATTAACCGTGTTATATCTCAGTTATTACTAAACTGGACATGATGCCTAGAATTCAGTTTATTTATGAAATGAACCAAATCAAGATGATTTTCTCTGGGTTTCCTGGAAGGTTTTGGCATTCAGAAAATGGATTTAGATTCTGATTATTGATGGTACAATAAATGAAAGACATTCAATTCTTATAGAGATTAAAATAGAGGTGTACTATTCAGTTCTGATTCATTTTTCAATACAAAACTGTTTGATGACTTAAACTTGCCTTTAAGTGTATTTATTGATTGATTGATTGATTTATGTTTAAACAGTGTCCTGTCACCTATATCCTGATGATATTCTCTCCTTTAGATTTTAGCTCATTATTTGAATTTAATGATCATCAAAAAAAAATAAATAAGAAAATTATTTTAAAAATAAAAATTTCAAATGTTAATTTCTTGGGGAGTATTTCTAATTAACTTTTCTAATATTGAAGTTTAATGTTAATACTTAATTATACTTTGTAATTTGAAACTACTGATTTTTCATATTTTTTTTGTAGTAAAACAGTCCAGTTCTACTGTTGTTTTTTCTTTGCTGACATTTAATTTTTATTTTGAAGTCGTAGTTACTTATCAAGTTCTTCTCAGTACAAATCAAACTTCACCTCAATGCTTTTCTTTGGTTTTAATGTGAAACCCACAAGTTTGTTAATATTCTAATCGAAGGAGCTGAAGAATTTCCTTACGTTTCATTTGCCATGTTTCACTAAAATAAAATTATTTTTTAAAGACAGAGTTGAAGATTTCATAAACAAAATGTAAATATGTAACGGTTTGTGTTTTGTGCCATATAAAGTTGAATAGTTCGATAACATTTTTGCTTGTGTCTGCAGCAGGTGTATCCGTGCAGCAATGACAAGGAGTGCAGCGTCGGCAGCTACTGCCACAGCCCGCAGCAGGCCGCGTCGCGCTGCCTGTCCTGCCGCCGCAGGAAGAAGCGCTGCCACCGGGACGCCATGTGCTGCCCTGGGAACCGCTGCAGCAACTGTGAGCACTGATTTCATTTTAATTACATTCAAGAACCGGATTTCTTTTCTTTGAGTTTACAAAAACTGTACAAAAATAAGATAAATAAAAGACATAAAACAAGTATTAAAACTCAGGCCGGGGCCTTAAAATGCTAATTTTGATTAATTCATTACATAGATTTTGAGTCAATCACTTTTCTTACATACAGGTTTTGAGCTGGAACTTTTGTGTTCAGTTGTTTCTGGTACTTCTGTAAATCTGATGCACAATAAACAGCAAAGCTAAAGCTGCTTCTCTCTTAGCACTGGGGTTCATTCCTGCTTTAAAACAATTTGGTTGGACGTTGAAAAAGACCAGTGTTGTGTTCAAATTGTTCTAAAATGAGTTAACCTATTAGCTAAGCTACTCAAGCCTTTTGAGTTGCTCAGCAACCTGGCTTAGCTAGAAATCCTATTACCGTATTTTCCGGACTATAAGTTGCTCTGGAGTATAAGTCGCATTTTTGGGGGAAATTTATTTGATAAAATCCAACACCAAGAACAGACATGTCATCTTGAAAGGCAATAAAAACAGAATAGAGAATAAAAACAGGCTGAATAATTGTACGGTTTGCTAACGTTACATGACACAAAAACAACGAACTGAGAACGTTCCTGGTATGTT
>CAEFZX010019988.1:0-11242 GCA_903066825.1 Alfaro cultratus | reverse complement strand
GCATTGTGATCCTTATTGTTATGTGTAGAGTGTTATGGGCTTCCCCTGTCTGACTCTGCTGACACCCACTCACATGTTATCAAATGTTATCACATTTACATTTGATAAAATGTAATGTTCGTTGCTAGTTTCATAACTGCTATTTGTATGTTTCTTTGTTTGTGTGGTCGCAGAATCCGTCATGATAAAAACTAAACTCTTCACATTCAACCTTTGTAAAAGTAAGATCTCTTGAAAAAATTCTTATTTTAAACATTTGAAATGGAAATAATTTCTTTCCAAATTCTGAACAGCTAAATTGCTGACTAATTTGTTCAGAAAATAAATATTCCTCCAGTTGCTTCCAACTCTGTAACAGAGGATCTTGCAGTACTGAGCTCTGACCACTAGAGGGTGCTACATAATCCCATATGTATCTGTTCTTGGTTGTCTTGTTGTCTTGTAATAATCTGGTGTTGCATCAGGACTGTCCAGATCACCGCCAGACCGCGCAAAGAGTAAAGGTCAAAGGTCACAGAAAGCGGAGCTGTCTGAAGGATACGGTGATGAACAGGTTGGATGTGAAACGGTTCACATGTCTTCCTGGCCCTCAGATGAGCGGCGCTGCAGCATTCCTCTCTGTTTCTGATTGCTGGTTTGGAGATTGAAAGGAAAGCTGAGCTGGTGCAGGTGTTGACCCAGACTCCTTATCCTCTCCTTTATCTGTGGGCTGCCCCCTCCTCCGTCGCTCTTCCAGGTATTCCATATTTCATTTTTCATTATTCTCACTCCCCTCCTCCTCCGCTGCGTCCAAGATGAAGACTTGGCCCTCACTCATCCATTCGGGCCCCCGTGTGGCCGGCGTAATTCAATTTTTCCAATCTTTCTAATCTAAAGATTTTCATTTTTCTAATATGATCAAGGCAGAATGGATAGGAGGAATGGTTTGGAGGGGTGCTCAATTTATGAATATTACAGCTTTATTCCTTGTTGGGACAAGACTTCTTGATCGTGTCCCTCTGTAGCTTTGCCCTTGCGTTCCTTATCTCTCTCGAGTCGGTTTTATTCAATTCCCGTGATTCTTTCACTCACTTTCTCTCGTCTCCGTCTTTCTATCCCCATTCAGTCAGACCCAAAGTCCTAAATCATTCTGAATATTTGGCTGTGGGCGGGACGGCGGGGCAGCGGAGCGCGTGGGGAAACTGTTAAATCCATGATGGATTACGACGTCCAGATTGTCGCTTTGAATTAAAGAAAATGATAAGGAATATATGAAAGAGGAATCTAAAAACAATCGTAAGTAGATTTAGTTCTCAAGGAGAAGCTGTGGTCTAATGACAACAGGCTGAGTGAGGGTGATGTGGAGCCGCGTTCAATCACTGAGTGTGGCCTCAGTGATTGATCTTCTGCTTACTCTGAACGGGACCAGCAAACACTTCAGCCATTTTGGTTTTTTGAGAAAAAGAAACTCTGGACCAATGAATATTTTTAACTTCTATATAGAACATCTTTGGATATTTTCATTGCCACAAATCGATAAAATAACTGAAACACGTAGACGACCTCAGCAAACATTTGTCAAGCTGGCAAAATAAAAACATATTGTCCAAAATGATCATGGAAAATAAAAAAAGCATCAAATAAACTGGATTCCTAATGATGAGGAAGAGAACTTTGGTGGCTGTCTGGTTGGAACTGGAGTTCATGTTTGTAGCAACACATCTAGAATATCTTCCTGGCTCAAAGAGGCCAAATCTTTATAGCTGAGTAACAAACATTTTATTTTAATTTCTGTCTGTATAAACTGAATGACAATGTTCCATATACTCTGAAAACAGACGGGGGCGAGGCAGCTGAGGATGAGAAAGAATCGGATTAGTGGAGGAAGACTTTGTGGTCTTTAGGGAGATTAAGGCCCGGGCCACCAAAAGCTCTAACTCAGATTATATTTATGAAAGATTTTTGTAATTCCTGCCATGTGTTCCTAGTTTCAGTTCATCTTTTCTGTTTGCTCACGTCCCAGTCTGCACTACCCAGTTCATGACAAAGTTTTTATCGTTTGGAGTAAAAGATTTATTATGGAAAAATGCTTTTTTCTTCTGTGGATGAAACTGGATTTTTACTTATAAAGAAACATTTGACCTTTTTTCCCCCCCCTCTGTTATACAATAAATCAGACTAAACATTTCCTGTTTAATTGCCAAAGATAAAACATCTTTACTACATGCAAAAAAATAAGAGATTCAGAGAAAGAAGTAAATGAAGATCCACTTGTTTTTATATTTTAGGATTATAAAAAGTAGAATAGACTTAAATGGCACTCAGTGAAGAAGGAGCCATTAATGTGCTCTGCGACAGAGACCTTCTTTATTCAAAGACATGTTGTTGTGTCTGATGAAACTAAAATTTAAGTGTCTGAACCATTTGGAAGAAAGATGGACAACCTTACAAACTCAACTTCATTCCAAATGGGAAGCATAGGAATGGCGGTGTCATGCTGTGGGAGTCTTTTGCTGCAGGAGAGAGTGCAGCAAAAGATTTTAAGAAAGCATTGAAAGTTACAGCTTGCGTACAAATGGCTTTTCCAAACAGACGTGTTGACTGATGAGTTACAAAGTGGTCAAGGTCACCAACTGACCTTAACTCAGAGATATTAATCTGCTTCTTCATGAGCCTCAATCAGCTGCTCAGAGCAATAGTAGGAAACTCAAATGTTTAACCCAATGTATGGAAGAAGACGGATGTAAACTATTGACTTTGAAGAAAGTTGAAAAACATCTCTAAAACTGTTCTCTGTTGTTGTTTTGATATTTAGCAAATAGGAATAAATTTGATAATCCAGACTAACAGAAAACAGGAGGAGTCACATCTGATGTGGGAAAAAAATGTTTTAAGTGTCCGATGATAACATTGTTTTAGGATTGTAATATTTTCATATGATTTCTCATATTTCAGTATACAAAATTTGACAGCTTTGCATACTTACATATTGTAACAAATACATATGCTTATTTTTAATACTAACTAGTAAAGCAGGTTGAAGCAGAGTGAATCTGATCACCACTGGCTCCAATGATCACTGTTTGCTTTTTGAACAGAATTTAATCAGCCTGCTCAGCAGGTTTTATTTGCATCACTCCTTTAAGATGGCACCCAGATGAATGAAGGCAATTACTGCTTAGACAGCAGCTGCTTTCCCACAGGCATGGCGTTCAGTGATTTCTGCATCAGGATGCTGGGTTCTTTTCCTAAAAAGTCATTAATGTGCACCTTCGATGTTATGTATATAAGAATGTCCTGAGTAAAATCAGTCAGTTGGATAAACATTTCCCATCAAGAATAGGAATTGTTTGAACAGGAAAGTATTATTACTTAAGACCAAGGAGGCTTTTATCATGAGCTACAGTTAGCTTCCCAGCTTAGCTTGCTTTGGTGAACTCACTCTAATCTATATTTCTAGACTCAAATTGGTGTTTTCATAGCTGACAGTCCAGTAGATTTGATTCAATTGGGGACTAAAGTTGCAAGATTTGTTTCATTTCCAGCTTCACACTGCACTGTCAGATGAACCAGACCCTCTGAGCAGCCTGTTTATCCCAGCCTGACCTGTGGGGGCGCTGCAGGAAGAAGACACTGAGGGCAACTTCCTTCTGCACAAAATGGAAACAAAAATGCAGATTTTAGCGATTATACGGTTTCTCTTTTGTCTTTGGTAAATGACCAGGGGCCATTTCTCCTACTAGCGCCAGACATGCAGGCTTATTTTGGTTTTATTTACCCAGAATGCTCTGCAGATTAGTCTGCTTCCTGCTTTTGTGGCGTCTGGTCCGCTTGAGTTCAAAACGCACCCAGAGTTTACCTCAACCCAGGAAGAATTAGGTTTATAGGCGGACCGGATTTTGTTTTTGACCCGCTGAGTTTGATTACGTGTTCACTTCTCCACAAACAAACCGGACGTTCCAAGTAAACAAACTGGAGTTCAGTTAAAGTGAACTAAACGAGGCTGGTGTGAACACACCTTAAAGCATACTATCCCACAGACAAGTTCGTAAGCAGCTTCACTTTGGTTAACTCACATTCCCATCTGGTGTCGATCAAGACGTTTCTTAATCAACATTGGCCTTTCAGGTCCCTGTTTGTTGTGGTGTTTTTTTTTTTTTTTCTTTCTGTGTTATGCTATGAGCTAACTTGCAGGACAGCAGATTAATCTGCAGTTTTTGCATTAGCCCATCTGTTTACGCCCTAGAGAAAGAGCCAGTGGCTTTCTGTTGAGGGGAAATATTACACAACTTATTGCTTGACAAAATGGACAACACAGCAAACTGCTGTACAAATACAACAGGTTTTTATGAAGCTTGAGCATAAAAACATGTCTCAAGCTTTAAATATAAAACCCGTGAAGACTGGTTGTAAGGAAGGAATGTACAACAGAAGGGTAGATGATGATGGATAGACAAATGATGGTAAACAAGACTATTTACCAGATGAATGGATGCAAAATGGCAATTTTATCCAAATATTTTGCATACTCTACTTTCTTTTTTCTTACTAATCCATCCATCCACTCCTTACCCTCCTTCTGAAGCAACATCCATCCCTCCCTCCCTCGTTTGTCCCACCATATCTACTTCCATCAGCGGTCTGTTCGCTAATCAAACACCATCTGTCCATTCATCCCCAACCTGTCAGGAACAGCTGCCAGCCGCTCTCTTAACAACACTTTTAACAACCCTGTCACATCTTCCACGGCCTGCCGCTCGCCACTTCCGCTGGGCGGTCGTTGCCAGGGAGGGCCGGTTCCCCCTCCTCTGCACGGGCACCAAGACACAACTGCGGTGCGTAGATGGATAAAATGCCAAATGATAGCTTGAATTGGAAAGGGAAAATGTCACCGACTTCAATTGGCCTCTTGTTGAACCCAAGAAAAAAACATTATAATCCATTAGGCAAAGAAAATAAACTTCCAGAGGAGGAACAATTATGGGCAGACAGACCCAAGCAGAGCAGAAATCTAAATAGTAATCAAGGGAAGAATCAGCTGCCTGCTCGCAACCCCCCCAAAAAACTAACACACACTTTCTTCCCAATCACCACTCACACAGGAACATAACACTATTAGCATAAATGCACTGTTACATTTCAATCCCCCTCACACACGCGCAGGAAATAAACTCCATGTTCTCACACACGTACATGCACTGCTGTTGTCGTGAACATGCCAAGACATTTTCAAGTGTTATATCCTGAGGAACTTCCCTAACCAATCATTGGCACACAGGCCAGATGTTCACTGGTGCTTCATTGCAATTTTCTGCTGGCAAACACACACACACAGAGATCGCCAAACCGACTGGTGTCTCTGGCTCTGTGTCTTGATACGACAAAGTCACTGAGGCCTTTATTCTTGAATGGCTTACATCAAATCTTTATGGCCGGTGTCTGCGCCCTACTGTCAAAGGGACGAGGAGCTCTTTCTTTGAACTATGCAATGCCTCCCAAAGGTATTCCTGTTAGTTGAAATTGTAGTTCGGTTGTCAATGGATGTCAACACATACTATTTTGATCCCAAAGGGAAATGAAATGTTGTCTTAACTCATAACATCCAAGGGTTTCCAAAGAGTCACTGTGGACGGTGACAGACAGACAGACAGATCTCTGGTAGCAGTCAGTTTTGTAACAAATGTGGAGAGACCTCAGTTTTGTAACTGTCATGGCAGAGACGATATTCCACAGTAACATGTCTTACATGACACCGTCAGCTGTTGGCAATTACTGCTAATCCAGCTCCTTTGCTTTAAACCCGTCTGGCCATTTAGTTGGAATGCTGGGCAGAGATGTTGGAGTAGGGGATATGATTCTTGCTCTTCATTATCGATGGAAGACATGGTTTGAACTTCCTCCTCCTCTTTCTGCTCTTTAGTACTGCGCTGCATCCATGACGCCTCCTTCTCAACTCTTCTGGGATTTGGGGTGTAATACCTGTCGTAGTTCAAGGATTATTTGAGATTCTGACATGTAATGTTATAAGGATTCAAGGATTCAGGATGTAGATGTCTGAGGTGGAGGAAATGCTGGTCCCCACAATCCTCTATGCAACCTTCCATAAGCTTCTGACCATAATACCCGTAAATAAGTTCATATTTATTTGTTATACTTAATATTTTCAGATCAAATCTCATATTAATCTTTTGCATATAAGAAAAAGTCAGTGGCTTAAATTGTCTACCAAGAAACCATTAAACCTTTTTTCTGGAAACAAGAAGGAACAGATGTTTGACTGACACGTATGACCAGGCTAACATGGAAGCTGTGTTCTGTCCTGGCTGCCAAAACATGAGCCTGTCATCCAGGTTGATGAAGAAACCTTAACTAGACTCCTCTGATAAACTTCCATGAAATCTCACGTTAGAATCTAGAATCAAGTACATGAATTCTTTTAATTATCTATGTTTTCTTTCAGTTACCAAAGAAATTCAGTTCATGTCCAGAATTGTTCAAGTAAAGGAATTTGTCACAGAACAGCAGAGCTGTAGTTTCAGTTCCTTTCCTCAGTTTTCATATGAACCTCGTCTGATTTCATTGCATCACACTTCCAGTATTCCACAGACAAGAGGCAGGGAACTGTCATGAAACGGTGTGTGATGGTGGTGAGGCAGATGCCAAGATGGATGCAGACGATTTAATGGCAGGTCTCAAAGTAACACAGTCCAAAACTTAGTCCCAACACCGGTCAGCATGGCCGAGCGGAAGCCTGGGCTCGACACCGGTAGCACCGGGTAAACGAAGGGCAGGAGAACAGACTGGACAGAATGACATGCAACAGACTGGTAACATCAGACGACTGACAAGGACCTGACGAAGAGACACAGGTGACATTAAATACACAAGAGGTAATCAGGGAACGAGACACACCTGGGAGTAATCAAGGGGAGACAGGACAACACGGAGAGCACAGAGACAACAGGAAACTCAAAAGTAAACACAGAAAAACACCGATCTTGGATAAAATTCCCAGTTCAGACAAACACATAAAAGACAACCATGGAAGCATGTTACATCGACTTAACTACCATTTAACAAGATACATTTAAAGCCTACCAGTACAATTTATTTCTAAGATTGTGAGAGGACAATCATTACTAGGTTGCTGTCTACAAAGTCAAGACCAAAGTGAGGTTGTCAAAGAAAACACCAAAGTAAAGTAATAATTCAATGAATTGACAGAAATGTTGTGCCGACGTAGTGCAGAGTTTTGCTCAAAGAGACACTGTCAAAGACAGAATGTTGATCTTAGAGGTTTTCACATGATGAAAGTTTAGTAGCCAAAGTGTAAGAGAGAAAAGCTGAAATCAAAGCTTTTAAACTTTTTGCTAATTGAAAGATGTTTTCCCCTTCAGCTTCGACGTCCTGACAGCAGCTTCTGGACACCCTGTGATGGTAAAATTCTACCAAGCAGAGAGCAAGAGGACACATCTGGTGAGGTGATCAATACAGCCTCACGCAGACCACACACCAGGCCGTGCATACACATTAATACAGGATTATAGATGGACTCAACTTGCAGCGTTTTTCTGGACATACCAACTGTGGAGAGAGCCACGCGTCGCGTATCCAATAAAGGCATCAAGTCCGTCAATGAGGACCTTTCAGGAATGCCAGGGGATCCATCAGCCGGCAAATTTGTAAAACACTCATCTCTATATGCACGCATCAACATTTTATTAACCAACTACAGGATCTATCAACCTGCCCCTGTTTCTCCTTCTGTTTTATATAGAGGAACAAAATTTAAATCACTAATTAGCATTTTGGTTCATTTCCTTATCTAAAAATAGAGCTTTAAATTTCATTTGAAGGCACCAACATTTTCATTTTGCATTCTGGCTATAATATGATTGATCGAAATCAAAAAAGAACATAAGATTATTATTTGAGGCTCCTGATGAAGGACGACTACAGTAAAACCTGTTCTGATTTTGGAGACTAGACCATTTTCTGGTAGCTATAGTTACACTGAAACAGCAACACGAGTCCTTGTCAATGACCCAACGTTCCCAAATGGCCCAACCTTGCCTGTAGGTCAAGGCTGTGTGAGGCAGGAAATGTTCTAGGGGGCGATGATGGTGGGAGTTTGTCCTGTAACCAGTGGGTCAGACCCCTGCTCTGTCTGTATCGCTCATTGTGTCCTTGGGCAAATGGACACAAAGCTGAAAACCAGAATCATGATAGTCCTCTGAAGACACGTTATGATGAGAACAATTCTTTAGCTGTGCTGTGTGGTTGAGCTTTATAGTCATATTCCCGTCCAAACACAACTTCGGCTTTGGAACCCAAACTCTTGGAGAGTGGTGGAACTCTCGCCATGTTGGGAATACTTCCAAAACTTCTACTACCCCCTTCTGAGAGTTGCCATGCCACAGGTTTTAATTGCAGGTAAGCATGATATGCAAAGACAATTTCTCATAGCTTGTGCTAAAGAGGAGTAACAGTGTAAGAATCAGCTTGTGTCTCCACATAGCAGCTGAGGACTAATAAGCTAAGCGTTTTCTTTGAACACTGACTGATTGGTCAGCTGGGAACTGGGTTAACTGAACATGAAAAATAAAACCAACACACACACACACACACCCACACACCCACACACACAAAGATGCCTGTGTGTAATTTTTCTCTGGCAGCTCTGCTAGTTAAAGATAAAACGAGTCGTAACATTTTCTAGGATTTTAAAACCGTATTAACAGGTATAATAGAGATTGTTGCTGTAGATCATCTTGGCATTGTGTTGGTTGTTCTGAGGTCAGTTTCTGGGAGAAGCTTAGAGATTTTTACAGCAGTCATTGTAACATGTAGTGGGTCTTGGGATTTCCTCGGACTAGCAGTTTGTGTAGACGCTTCCATCCACAATCTCAACTTGACTTTTATGATCATTTAATTATCCGTGTGTGTGTGTGTCCATGGTGTTTGTCCTGTGTGTGTCCAGGTTGTATCATACCTACTGTCCTCTGGCTGCTTAACAAAGGCACCAACTTCCTGGCGACCCTGCAAGGAGAAGCAAGAAAAGACAATGGATTGATGTTGGCATCACAAGAAAGGTAATCTTGTTACTAGAAACAGCTTTTTACTTTTAGTTTATTTTTTTTCTTCTCATCTTTCCTATTGCAAAATGGTTTGGGCAAACATTTCCTGAAATTTAAAATGTTCTCTGAGAATTACCTCTCACTTAAACTCCCAAATTTCAAATGGTTTATTACAGAGACTGATGATTCACACAATTTGCTATATTAATATATCACAGACAATTTGATTCATGAGATACTTTTTAAATATTCATTTAAAGAACCAATCTTTCTCATATATAAAGGATCATTTTCCATAAGATATACGGGTGCTATAGTTTTATTTCCAACCTTTTCAAAAGTTGTTCCTCTGATCATCTATTAGATCTATTTATTTATGCTGAACAAAACAATGCTGTCTGTCTTTTGATGAAAAGCACAATCCAATCCTCTTACCCTGCATGCCGCACTCGGCTGCCGTTCCTGTCTGTGTCTTAGCAGTCCAAATGCGATGAAAAGACAAAGTTACCAAAACAAGAGGCAGACTAAAGACATTGCTGCAGAAAAAAACCTAAGCTTTTGATAAGGATGATAGAGACAAACATATGATGAAAGTAGAATGGAGGATTATTGTGCGACTGCGATGGGGTCACTGCAGATTGTAGAAGCAAAGTTTCATTCTGGGTTTTGTGGGCAATTCCTCTGATTTGATCAGACTGTTTTCCAGCTAGCTTTGTTTGATTCCTGTCACAGATCCAGATTTCATCTCTAATGTGTAGAAGAGTCCAGCTCTGGGGCCTCGTGCATAAAAGAGTGCGCAGTTTTCACACTAAAACTTGGCGTACGGGAAAATTTAGAAAAGTGCGGCGCACAAAAACAATCGGATGCATAAAGCTGTGCGCACGCATATGGCCGCGCAACTTTCCTTTATAAATCCTAAATAGAGCAGCTGCTGATCCGTCTTGTCGCCACCCATAAATGCATATGTAAATTAGTATAAATACCCGGAAGTCTGCCACCACGTGAAGCAGTAACCATGGCAACGTCCTTGTTTGAAGCAGTGGCGATGTTCTCCACCAGAGCCAAAGCTCCACAATTACGCAGCTCACCTTTGCACACCTACACAATACGTGTGATTGCATACACACCTTGATCACCTTAAAAATAATCAAACCTGTTGATTATTTGTAATCAGCAGGTTTGAGTTAATCTGCTGATCCAATTTTAGTGAGAATGAAATGACTCCAAAGATGCATTTTATGGACCAATGTGTTACATCTTTGAGACAGAAACGGAGGAAAAGTATTGTTTACATTCTTACGAGGTTTTCACATACTTTTATTTTTATTTTCTATACTTTGTGTGCGTGTTAGCTTATTGTCTGAGGATAAATGCGGTTCATTTTCATCGTTTACGTTTAAACAATAAAATACTAAAATCATAAAAACCATCGTGTTTGATGCTTCTTGGTCTAAATAGTCCGATTTCAGTGTATTTAGGTGAGTTTTGACGCTTTGTAGTTTGACATTGTCCACACAGAAAGTTTGCTTGGCTGCCGCACATTTTCACGCTAGTGTGCGTATGTTCACGCAAACTTTGACTTAATTTTTATACATGCTGACTTGTGCGTATGCATGAGGCCGCAGGTCAACAGAGGACGGTTTGTACATTTCAGTCCAAAGAAAAGTGCAGCTGAAACCACCAAAGACATTAAGGCAACGAATATTAACCAAGAAAAGAGGAAACTATAATTATATTAATTATTATAGCAAAAAAGACAGTTTTCATTTGTTAGACTGAGGGAGATATCCTATAATAAAGGCAGTTATTAGCCAGACTGCGTCTCTCTGTGTTTGTGTTTATTACATGCTGATTGAGATTGAAACAATCATCATGCCAACACAAACACAGCTGTTTTATTGTTGCACTGCTCAGATGTGCTTTCGCAGCCAGACGGAGTGTGTGAGTGTGTGTGTGTGTGTGTGATCATATAGAGCAACCCCCACCTTCTGTTCAGTCTCTCTAGTTCTAATCAAAAACATTGCCAGTGATAGATAAAGTACAGCACATCCTTGTAGTGAGCCTTTCTGGTTTTACTGAGAGCGTTCCTAAGATCAGATATGTGGGATGATCCATCCATCCATCCATCCATCCATCCATCCATCCATCCATCCATCCATCCATCCATCCATCCATCCATCCATCCA
>CAEFZX010019987.1:0-23486 GCA_903066825.1 Alfaro cultratus | reverse complement strand
ATTTTGATTGTACTTCCTTTAATTTCATGTAAAGCACTTTGAATTGCCTTGCTGCTGAAAATGTGCTATATAAATACAATTACATTACATCACCTAACTTTACAAACATGTTATTTTCTGTCACGTGTGCAGCCATGTGCTCTGTTTCCAGCTTTCCAATGTCAACACAGTTTGGAAAGAATCGAACAGTGCAATGAACAACTTCACCACTCAATCCTAAATCACATGTAGTTGTAGATGGCCTGAAGCAATCTCTGGCTGCTAACTACACCAACTCTGATTTCAAACATTCGTTTAACTTGTGGCACGTGGGCAGTTCTCAAACAGCCAATTTTATTTATTTTTTTTACAGTTTGATTTGGGTTGCTCATGTACTTGTTTGTAAATTGCTGGTAGAACTAGTTATTATGGTTCAAACAAAACTGTCACATCATAAGCTTGTAGAAAATTACAATTTAAAAGATCCCATCCTGTTCAATAAATGTGATATTTTCAGTGAACTGTATTAAGATGAAGAACTATTAACAAGCTACAGTAACTGAGTTCAGCAACCCATTTCACTGTGGTACAACCCACAGTGAAACTAAGACCCCTCTAAGGCAAAACAGAGAAAAATGAAACCCTTTTGATGTTGGAAATTCCAGCCCAACTTGCCATGAAAGTTGTCTCTGATGTTTTGGACATAACAGTCCCCGAGGGGGTCACACTGTGAAATCTGAACAGTGAGGTTTTTTAGGGGTTTGCACTGTGGTCTACAGGCATTTTCACACACAATGCGCACTGTCTCTTATAAAAGTTGGTTATAATGTATTCTACTTTAACTACAAACATTAGCCTGACTTCTTTCTCTTAAAGAAGTCAGGCTAGAAATCAAATGTTTTTTACTAAAACATTTGAATGTCTTGAACCTTGTTTTACATTTTATCGCATGTCCACCGCTGCTGTCAATGTATTTTATTAGGATTTTATGTGATATACTAACACAAAGCAACACATAAACTTGGAAGGAAATAGATATTTTTAAAAATTATTACCGATAAAAATCTGAAAAGTGTGGTGTGCATTTGCATTCATCCTCCAGGAGTCAATGATATTTTCTTTTGAGGTTTGTCTCTACCAAACCTCAAAAGAGGTTTGGTAAAGACAAACCTCTACCAGTTTTGCACATTTTCCCGTTTATTCTTGTTTTGGAAATTACTCAAACTCAGTCAGATTAGATCAGCAGATTCTGAGAATATCAATCCACAAGTTGTACCCCTGACTCTCTGTGGGATTGATGTCTGGACTTTGACTGGACCATTCCTACACATGAAAAGGCTTTGATCTAAACCCTTACATGACTTTTGCTGTACATTAAGGGTCATTGCTCATTTCAATGGTTAATTGCTTTCCCAGTCTTTAGTTTTTCAACTTCTAATTTTCTACCAGATGGAAACATGCCTAATTCACATTTTCTTTTTTTCTTTTTTGTGACATTTTAAAAGTCTGCTCGAAATTTTCATTACAGTTTAATGGAAATATAACTTAACTCACACACAAGTGGACACTTTTTCAAAAATATGTAACTTCTGAAGGCAATTAGATGCCCTGGACTTTATCTAAAGGCATCATAGTAAAGGGGACTGACATGTGTGCCACACTTTTCAGATTTTCATTTAAAAAAAATTATAGCAGTGTGTCATTTTCCTTGTACTCCACAATAAAGCACCTCTTTGTCTTGGAATATTGAATACAATTCTATTAAAATGTCAGTGATGTTTTGTTTTAATGGAGAAAATGTGAGCAAGTTCATGGGGTGAATATACTTTAACAATCTGTTGTTTCCTGCCGTGAAAGAGTAGACAATATTCCAGCGCTTCATGGTTGTTTCCTGTTAATTTGTCTTCCTGCCAGCCAGTTTTATGAGGCAATAAGCTTAAGATATATGCAAAGGTGTTGTGAGTGTAGAGAAATATCCACGAGTCATCTGAGTCTCTCCTACTTATTCCTGAAACTTGAGCTGAAACTAAGAGGAAACTCTTGCCTTTTAGCGTTTTCTATTCTCATCTTTATGCTGGTGACGGTAATGCCACTTTGTTTTTGAGAACTCTAAGGAATGCTGACAGATACTGGAAGTATCATAAAGTCTATGTGGTTTGTTTGATACTGTGTTGGGTTAAGAAGAAGCAAATTAAAATCTTAGTTCTGTTGCCATTTCTTCCCACATAAATGGATAAAAACAATGTAATTATGCTCCCTTTTTATGTTAACAAGGCAGCCCAGGATAATGATGATTAAATCCAATGAATGACATAATTCTAAAGAAAAGCAGACAGTTTTATGTGTAAATAATTTTCATTCTCAAGTAAGGAATTGAAAGATTTTGGTGAATGGCTACATTTATGAGCAACAGAAGGATTTACGCATTAAAAACAACTCATACAGGTTTTTGCTGCTGAACCATTCCCAGTTCATATCTGAATCCAGTTAATGTTAACAGAAAACAGTCTTTATTTACCATGTTCTCTGTTCATGTTACTTTTCACTCCAAGTCTCTTTGACTCTATCCACATTCCTACCTCAACTACCAGGATTTGCTTTTTACTTATTGTTAATTTCTTGGTTGACAGAAAATAATTGTATCTATGAATAAGGTTTGAATAAGTTTAACCTTAGCTACAGATACTCAAATCTCACATAAATGTGTTGTATTTACTTATTTTGTGAACATCTCATGTTTCACAACATTTCCTTTGCTTTAATGAGTTATAATTTGTGACTCCAGATCAAACCAAAACATCTCTGAGAACCTGTACTGACTAATAGTTGTTTATTGGAGTCACATAATTCCTTACTCCTTCAGTCTACTCTTAGATTCTTAGTAGATTGTAGAAAATACCTTAAAATGATCTAAGCAAGTGTAAAATGATCCAGTGGTAGTACAATTTGACATGTAGTTCATAAGAAACACCCCATAGCAGACAGATCTTTTTGTATGAGTCAGGTTAAAAAGAGACCAAAACTATGAAATGACAAAATATTAAAATGACCAGCACATGCTGTTATACAGTAAATGCTACTTTTAGCCGCAGCAATGGTTCTGTTCAAATTTTGTTGAAAAGATCATTCTTCATCATCAGACTTCAACACTGTGATCCTAAAATTTCATCAATGCCAAGTCATGTAAGAACGTAGGTTTTATAGCAGCACTTAAGATTTATTTGTCTTATGAGGCTTAGTTTGCAAAAATACAATTAAATCAAAGCATGTTTTTGTTTTGCAACTGTTGGAGATGGTATTCTTCCAGGCATCTGCTTTCGTTAGTCACTTGGGTGCTGCTGTGATTCTGGGCCATTTTTTAGGGTGTGGAGTTGGATCAGATTGTGGCTGGAGAATAAATGAGATAAATGAGATCACTCCCACAGGCCACATTTTTCACCATTTTCTGAACTGTGTTAATAACAAAAACATCGAGCAACTCATGACATTGATGTTGTGATTATTTCTCTTCAGCTCACATCCATTCTCCAATTGATGTATATATTTTTTTATTACTTTGAATAACTTTTTTAAAATTCATTAAACAGATCTATATCTTATCATGTAACTATAGCTAATCTGTTCCTTTAGATGAATTAAAAAATATATATATTGGGATAAAATTTCAACAGGACCAAAAATGGTATAGTGTTGGTAGAAGGTTTGACAAATTTATAGAAATATTTAAATTACAAACATATAAACTGACCTCATTGCTCTAATTCAAAGCATAAAACTAAGAATATTTGCTGATGATAATATAACATTCAAATCATTGCAGTTTTAGAGATGTCTCCTTATAGGAGTTATCTATTTTTTTTGGCTTGAAAACTGACTTAGATTTATCAGCGTTCAAGTGCTTACTACACAGAAACCCTTTGTCATTTTGTTTTTACTGAGTAATAAATAAAATAATCAGGTCCAGATGAATAATTGGATGGACTATCTGCTTAAGTAGCCAACTTACAGTCAGCTGCCTTATAGGAGACATGCTGACTGGAATTGGAGTGTCTTTTGCAACTCAGAACATTTACAAAGAGACAAATTTATCTGCTTTGTAAGTGAGAAAAAAGTGAAAAAGTCTGATTTTTGCCAGTTTTCTATCAGTGGACAGCAACATTCTGGGGAAGAGATGTTTCTGTTTTACAGTACTCTTACATTTTTGACCAGCTAATACCAACTAACTTGTTGTTTTAATTGTCTTTTTAAATTCAGTCTTATGTTTTCTACACCACCTTAATAAGATTTTAGCACCACTAATCAGTTATGTGTTTTTTAGTAAATTTAATGTATGCACTTATTAAAGCAGCGAACTACAGCTGGACTTTTTTTTAGCCTATTCTGGTCATGAAGGCCAATTAAAAGCATAAACAGAAGTCAAAACCAGACATTTAATGGCTGTCTGGAAATGAGCTGCTCCTTGCCTGGTGAATCATATTGATTTTACAAGCCTTGAATTTATTATGTGTGCACTGCCACTTCTTCTTCCCCCTTGTGGTTAAACATATTTTTGTTACATGTTTGTGCTAAATTGTGGTCTTCCTGAATCAAATTCAAACATAATTAATCAATTATAGAATAATCGCTAAAGCACAGACTTATTAATCTTGTCTTGAGCAAATCAACCGACTGAAACCGTCGTCAGCTCTTCAGCAGCCAATCGTTGCTGGCTGACTCAGCAGTTCTCTGAAATGCCTCCCCCCAATTGGAAGACACTTGGATATGCCAGTACAGCCTGCAGTAATGCTCTGGGACGCCACAATCCCAGCCTGAAGCCCATCAGTATCGATCTGGACCCATCTTCCCATAAAGTGGCCAACACAGCCGTGGTCTGTCTGTCCTTTTATCTTATCTCTGGGACATTAGTGCTGTTAGCCACAAAGTCCACAATACTCTTGGTGGATAGCTGTGCGTTGATATGGATGGTTCTCTAGATTTGTGGAGAATTCAGTGGCGACAGTAAGAAATCCCTCCGTCCTTTATCTGTCGCACATTAAAAAGTTAATTTCACTGCTCCACCTACTTTGATATATTACATCAGTCACATGGTGTAAGATTTGCTTAACAGAGACTCAATGGAGAATCTAAAAGGTGAATGAAAGGTAAATTATGTCAGAAGGTACAGACAAGCTATACATGCATTGTCTTTATTTCACCTCAGTCATTCCTGTTTGAGCTTGAGTATCAGCGTGTCATTGATATGGGTAATGTGGAGGGGAAACCAGAAAAATGATAAACCGTTGCAGCTTTTCTACCAGCACCAATCTCAATGATAGTGTTTTTGGGTGTATTTCTTCAACTCTGACATAATTTCTCAAAGTTATCCATTGCTTAACAGGGTGTGTAATTTCATATTAATTTGTAGGCGAACAAAGGTGTCTTCTTAAAGTGGAAAGGTTGAATCTCAGTTCACCAGACCTTGTCTGTGTGTGGAGCCTGCATGTTCTTGCCTGTGTGGGTTTTGTTGGATTTTCAATTTTTCAATCAAAAAACCTCCATTCTATTGAAGACCTTAAATATTATTATTATTATTACTATTAATGACACAATTCTTCATTAAGTTTTTCTTCATGAGAAACTTACAGATATATTATTTATGCATAAAACGTATGCATATATTATTTATGAGCAAACATTATGCTGCTCATCACTATCTTTCAGTAGCTCTGTCTTTTGAATCAGCTGCTCCTAGTTTATATGATGACTGTACCAGAGAGGTCAGAATTCAACCACATGGGGTCGCTGAAATCATCAACTCAGAGGTCAACCGAGGAAAACAACAAATCCAGAGATGGGGATTAGCTTTTTGTTTTCTCTTTTTTTTATACACATGAGTAAACATGCATAGTAGTTTGAAAGAGATGGATGCATAAAATACTTTGATTTATATTATATGTTGTCTATGTTTATATTATATCGTATTTGTTTTGAAGAATTGAAACTAGATTTAAAAAAATGTCTGTGTATAACATGTTCTTAATGGGATTTTACAGTAAAGTTTTGTTACATTTCAGATGTAATTTATGGTCACTTTTTCAGATTACTGAGCATAGCAGTGTTTTTTTTTTTAATCAGAAGTAGTAAGTTTTTTTTTTCAATATGTATTTGATTATATTTCTCTGTATTTTTGGGCAAAATATGTTTATAATTGAGGTTAATGTAAAAAGAATTCAGATCACACAGTGCTGTGTCTTCTTAGGTCTAAAATTAAGATAAATATAGATTAACACCAGAGATGACAAACATGAAATGTCAGCTTTTGGAGCTGCAATGGTTTGAACAATAAATATTGTCAATATGCAGTAGTTTCTTGCTTTTCTAAAGCTAAATGCATTTTTGCTTATGTGCCGATGCAGGTGATCTGTCTACAGAGAGAGGAGCTGAACAGAGACACTGTGTACCCAATGCACCCCAGCAGCATCAATGGAGTCGAGGACATGTCCACACTAGCAGAGCTGCATGAAGCTGCCATCATGCACAACCTTTTCCTGCGCTACCAGAAAGACAACATCTATGTGAGTTTCAATCAGTGAGCCCACTTGTGTTTTTACATCAGGAGGGAAGACGAATATGGGTGGACTCGAGTCGGGATAAAATGCGCTGGTGGAAGAAGGAGTCCATCTAACTCTGTAAATTGATTCAACATGAAAAACTGAATTGCACTGATGGAAAGTTACTGCACAAACACGCTTAATGGACATAAATCACAATTTTTTGGATCTTTGCTCTTCAGCTTTGATCAGGCTTGTAGCTCACAGTAGTTATATAAAATGTCTGGCATGAAATTATGTCATTGGGATATTTATAACTGAATTCCTTGTTTGTTTGTCTTATCTGCTCTAAATGTCAGGACTGATTTTACAGCCAAACTCTGAGGTTCTGCAGAAACCCTGCAGAGTTTATTAAAAATAATCACATGATGCATTTTCATTTTGTGTTGTTTCCTATCTTCTAATCTCATCTCAGAGCGTCTACCCTGTATGTCCTGCAGAATGTCAGCATTGTGGCATGATGACCCAGAAACACACTTTGAAGAGGCACTTTCCCCAAAGCGCATTAGAAGAGCAGGAGCAGTAGATCCTAAAATATTAGCAGCCTAACAAACTAGGTCACAATGGGTAGCTGAAAAGTCTCCCTGACTTTGGAAGTTGTATCAGAGGAAATGTTATCTGCAGATCTAATGGAGCAAGTTAATGGTACTAAAGCACAACCGTTGACCAAGTATTAGGAGCTCCAACATTTCCAAATGCTGAGCATTTTCTCTTACACTATAAGTATTCTGTTGTATTTCAGTAATTCATTTCTTTCTGCTGTCTCCTTTCACATTCCTATAGACCAACATAGGTTCGATTTTGGCAGCAGTAAATCCTTACCAACAGATAGCAGGTTTGTACGACTCGACTGCAGTCGACTTGTACAGCAAGCACCAGATGGGGGAGCTGCCTCCTCATATCTTTGCTGTAGCCAACGAGTGTTACCGCTGCCTGTGGAAGAGACACGACAGTCAGTGTGTTCTCATCAGGTCAGTGAGGACTACCCTGTGAAATAAGCAACTCATCTGGAGGGCTTTCCATCAAGGCTATGTGTGTGATGAGAAAGATTATGAGACAAAAACATGTTCTGTCCGCTTATCTTCAGCGGAGAAAGCGGTGCTGGGAAAACAGAGAGCACCAAGCTGCTGTTGAAGTTCCTCTCAGTGATGAGTCAGAACTCGTCTGGTACTCCTCTGTCGGAGCGGACCACCCGGGTGGAGCAGGCACTCGTCCAGAGCAGGTACTGAAGAAACAAATCCCCCTGCCCCTCACCTGAAATCTTTGAACTGATATGCACAGATTCATCCTTTAGACCAAAACACAAGAGTCTTCAAAGCAATTAGTGATTAGAATGAATCTTGTAGAAATGCATTTCAAGTTGCTTGCATTTTTGTAACTGTAACTGTTTAAAGTACTGTGGCTCAGTATAATGTTAGAATCCTGACTCCAATTTGAATCATTAAATACTAAACATGAGTCAAGACAAACCTTTAGGAACCCCTTTGAATAAGAAAATAGAATGAGAAAAAAAATTATAAAATAGAATAATAAGAAAAATTTTCTAAGAAAATAGTGTAAAGATCTTTCAGAAATAGATCTTCACACTAGTTCCACATTCACCTATCCATATTTACAAACTCACACTTTTACACACAGATTAGGAGGCAACTTTGGGTTTAAATGTTTTGCCCAGATTTGCATTGACTGGTGACACTTGGATAAAATACATGTTCTTGACATTGCAGATAAATAGATTGAATGACTTCATCATAAAGCTACGTTGAAATTAGATTTAGATCCACATCAGCAACTATATCTAGTCGAAGTCTTCATTCCTGAGGAGTCCATCCTGTTAGTGAAAATGCACAGCAATGTTTGATCTGCATTATTTTGTGTTTTTCTGTCTGCAGCCCCATCATGGAAGCCTTTGGGAATGCAAAGACCGTTTACAACAACAACTCCAGTCGCTTCGGGAAGTTCATACAGCTCCACTTTTCACAGAACGGGAACATTCAGGGAGGATGCATCATTGATTGTATCCTTGAAAACATTCTGAAAAGTTTTCTCTATTTATGCAAATCTTGATAGATTCATTCAATTTTATTCCCCTTGACTTCCAATCACCAGATTTACTTGAAAAGGTGAGGTTTCAGTGTGGAAAAGTATTTAGGCACACACCGTTTTTTTTTTTTTTTTTACTTTTGTATTATTACAAGAATTAATTAGAATAACTGAAACAAATGAACTTGCATTCTTGTCATCTTTTCTTTATTAGAACCGCGTGGTCCGGCAAAATCCAGGCGAGAGAAATTACCACATCTTCTACGCCCTACTGGCAGGAGCAGACAGAGACCACAGAGGTAGGTTCCTCCTGAATTTAAGTCGCATCTAGACAACAACATCTGAACAACTCTAATTGTACTTTACTTTTTAAAAAGTCTTGGAAAGGTTTTAAAGCTAATGTTTTATTTTATATACATGTTATGTTTGCACACTTGTGTTGCAGACATGTATCTTTTGTCTGAAGGTCCAGAGTTGTATCACTACCTGAGCCAAGCAGGCTGTGTTCAGGACAGCAGTCTGGATGACAAGCAGCTCTTTAATAGTGTGATGGTGAGTTGTTCACTGCAGTTCTTTACTCCACCCCCAGGGGACGCCATATACCTTGCTGTTAAATAGAAACGCTAACATGCAAGAAAACCTGCAAGTACTTCCACTGGTGACTATTCATCAGTATTTCAAAATACAGCCAAAATTAAGTGCTACAATTCTTCTGAGGAAATGACAAGTTTAGCAGATGTTTTGACAGAGGTACTGTGTCTGAAGAATCTGAACTGTAACATGATGTATTATTTTACAGGAGGCTCTTAAAGTGATGGAATTCAGTGAGGAGGAGATCAGAGACGTGTTCAAGTTGCTGTCTGCTGTCCTCCAGATGGGAAACATTGAATTCATGACTGCCGGCGGAGCTCAGATCACTTCAAACGGAGGTGGAGAATACCACAGAGGCATCAATATATAAACACATTTACTACACTGTTACATGCATTATAATATTTATATATCATTATAATAATTAAGTGGTGTCGTACTATATTGAACCTACAGAAGTATAACTCTGAGTTAACAGATATGTCTACTCTTTCCTTTTAAATAGCTTCTTACATCTCTGAATCCTCCTTTGACTTATTTTTAAGCATTTCACAGACACTAAAACTAATTTTGGACCTTCTTCCTGCAGTAACAACATCCACACTTCAAGGTGTTGTGGTCAGAATGACTTAATATCTATTAGACATGGTGAGACTCCACATCTGGTTACTGGTCCAGATCAGATTGAAAATAATCATATTTTGATCACCAGTTTATTTTTAGGTGATTTTTGTTATATAAAAAATAAATAATAGGCTTTGATATAAAAGTTAAGCATGTAGCCCTTTGACAGCACTTCTGTAATGCTGTTATGTTCTGATAGTTACTTCAAACCAAAATACTGATAGATAAAATGCTGACCATTCTTTTTGTCTGATACTGATCAGAGTCATTTCAAATAGGAGTTTGTTGATACAAATGATTAATTTTAAACTATTTGCAGTAAAGTTAATATAGACTTTGGTATGTCTGTGTTTGAAAACTCAGTAGCTTTAATTCACTACATGCTTGTTTTGACAATGACAGATATTTTGTCATATTGGGTAGAAAACACTGTATTGTATATGTTTCTGGATTATTTTTTAAAAAGCTACGATTCTTAGTTATACCACAAATATTGCGAAAATCTCATTTTATTTAGTTGAACTGAACCCAGTACGGTGAACTGTCTTGTCTCATAAGCTGAGTGTATTCCTACCTGTCAAGTTTTGCAAGCTGTACACAAAAATATATGTTGTGATTACCTTCTAAAAAAGATCATATATCTGGAGCTAGCACTGATAATGGAGGTAACATAAACTGCAGGTACCAGGAGTTGACGTTAGACAGATACTCAATTAAAAAGCCTTGACAGGAACACAGGTACTGCTTTGAGACATTCCAAAATGATAAATAATATATTTTTCAAAATTTAAATCTAAAAAACAAGTCTGAGGAAATACAGACAAAAAATTTCATACTTTTCCTAATTACAGGAGTGTGTTTAGGAAACCTATAGTAATGTTGAACCAGTCTTCCCTTGAGTTTGATTGACTTTGCACAGGCAGACAAAGCCCTGAACAGGCTGTAACACGATCTCAGGGCTGCTTTGTTCGCTACGTCTGACCTCTTTTCTGAAGAACCTGTAAACTACAGCGGTGCCTTGGCTGGAGAGTAGAGTTTCTTCTGAACTGTGTGGGATCGTGATCCATATCTGTTGTTTAACATCAGTGTGTGTGAACCGCCTGTGTTCCTCACTACTTATACATTCAACACAATGCATATCTGTGTGTGTTTCAGTGGTCAGTAATGTCAGCGAGCTGCTCGGTCTGGACTCCTTCCAGCTGTCAGAGGTGTTGACCCAACGCTCCATGATCCTGAGAGGAGAGGAGATCTGCTCCCCCCTAACCGTGGAGCAGGTAATGACACTGCTAATCCGCCATCCATTAAACGTCCCGTTAAGGCTGACTTCATCACTGTCCTGTTGGGTGTTTGCTTTCAGGATGGGATGGTAGTTAATCTGCGTATTTGTTGTCCCTCTGCTCACTCCCGACACTCAAACAGTAGCACACTGAGTCTTAGTCTGCTGCCCTCTGCACCACATGCCTCTCCAGATCCCTTGCGTGACTCTCAGTCATTTCCTGCTTTTTGTCTGCCAGATTCCCGGCACAATAAAGCCATCGTGATAGTGATCTCAGTCAAAAGCACAATAGACCCAAAAGCTGAGGAGGGGGTGAAGTGAGAGCCCTCTCCTCTGGAAGCAGTGCAAGCAGGCACCGAAAAGCTGGCACCATAATTCACCCTCTTCTTTCTGACGCTTTGAATTTCCACGCTGTCGCCTGTAATTAATGCAAACGTGTTTCGAGTCATCAATTGCGAGTGATATCCCTTTCACCATATGCCAAAAGAACATTTTGGCCCATGACACTGCCCACGTTTTTTTTAATATTTTGGCCAGACCCGAGCGTCCTCGGCCTACTCACGCTCATAAATGTCAGTAAATATGCAGCACAGACCTTTGCTATTATCACAGGGACACGAAAGCCACAAGACAGCTTTTCATGAGCAGACAAAGAGCTGGTACTGTCGCCCTGCCGCTGGCCGTTGTGCTCGTTGTGCCTGGCCTTTGAAGCTACTTGTCTCCTAAAAGACCTCATTATTCTTGTCCTGGAGTTTTACAAGAAGGACTTCTTCTCACAGCGGCCAGAGGTCCTCCCCCCACCCCTCTTCTTCAGTCCCCACCATCATGCACAAACAGCCATTCTTCTCACCCCTGTGACGGAGATCCTGGAGCCACCAGGGCTCTCTCTATACCCATAAGCAGCAAAAAGCTTGATGGATTACTCAGAAGTCCTGGGGCATTGTCGTTCCATGTACAGTACACACCACCACTGTTTTGTTTTTATTTTCAGTTCCAGCACAATACCTGTGCAGGAAGTATAAGCAGGAAGGTCAAGCTTTTTGTTTGTGCATGGATGGAGTTTGACTGAGAGGTTCAATGAACCCAGGGATAATCAGATTTTGGACTGTTGGGTTTAATCTAATTTAGGGGTTGTTTTGTTTTCATCTGCTTTTTTGTGTATTTTTCATTTTACAATGTTCTCATACAGTTCATATTGTGGTTAGGAAAAAGAAAACAGGAATGGTAGAGGCCTAGTATGAAAAATGTGAAAAGTTTCTGGGAGGATTGCTTGCAAGCGTGCTACCAAGTTCTTGTGTTGCTTTAGAGTGCAAAGAGCATTTCTATCCCTATTACCTTTTCATATTTTGCAACATCACAACTATAATGTATTTTATTTGGAATCTAGGTGAAAGTTTAATGTGAAGTAGTGTGTAAATGTGATATGGAAGGAAAACTATATGTGGCTTTCACATTCCACTACAAAAACAAACCTGAAAAATGTTGCTTGAATTTTGTATTCAGCCCTCATTACTCTGTAAAAGATTCTCCTAAATAAAACTCACCTAAGCCATTTATCTTCGGATGATTCATGATTAGGAAAGTCCTGCTTTGTGTAATTTAATCTCAGTTCAAATCCAGCTACTCTATGAAGGCCTCAAACCTTTGTTCAGAGGCAAAAAGTTCAGTGTTAAAGTGTTAAAGTTGTGAAGGAGTTTAACTTTTGTTAGACAAGCTGTTAAAAAGAACTGAAGGAAATCATGAAAGTTTACTAATGAATTTCTTTGAACAGCTTAGTTATTTTTTGAATAGTAGAACATACCTGCTGCGTGTCATTTCTTAGATATGTAGGCAATAAACAGTCTCTGTTGTGACAACAGACGTCAGACAAACGCTGCCACAACGCTCCTTTGTCTCCAAACCTATGTTTGCTCTATGGCCACAGCACACAGGCCTCACACATCATCAGTTTAACAAATCACTGTTTTAATCTACTCCACCACCATCTGACAGAACTAATTAAACATCTTCTCCGTGCTGATTTTCATCTTGTTTTGCGACGCTGTCTACAAAGTCTTCTCTTTCCTGTAAAAAATGCATTGTGTGGCATTCATTGTATCTCTTATCGCTTTGTGTTATCATCTACAGGCGGTAGACTCGCGGGACTCTGTCGCCATGGCTCTTTATTCTCAGTGTTTCTCCTGGATCATAATGAGGATCAACCTCAAGATCAAAGGGAAAGACAACTTCAAATCCATCGGCATCCTAGACATCTTTGGCTTTGAGAACTTTGAGGTGAGGTGATTTGTGAAGTCCTGAGAGGTTTGTTAGAGAACATTGATGAACAAATAGCTGAACGAAGACCAGACAGGTCAGGAAGAAGGTTTGGAGAAGTCTGATGCAGGGTTAGATTAAATAACAAGATAACTGTTAGCCCCGAACTCCTGAAATCATACCTTCATGAGAGAGTAACATTAGGAAAGCCATTTATGAAAGAGCATCATAAGAAATTCTGCTTCTGATT
This sequence comes from Alfaro cultratus, assembly GCA_903066825.1. Taxonomy (NCBI): domain Eukaryota; kingdom Metazoa; phylum Chordata; class Actinopteri; order Cyprinodontiformes; family Poeciliidae; genus Alfaro; species Alfaro cultratus. Next base: position 9,880 of record CAEFZX010019987.1, on the reverse strand, counting down.
TCCAAGAAGTCAAACATGTGAAAGTGGTCAGATGTCTGTAAAATTGCCAGTAAATTTAACATTGTTATTTTTTCATTCTATGAACTACTGGCAACATGTCTCCGAAATTCCAAGCAAAAATGTTGTATTTTGCAGAAAATGACAAATGGTGAAAATAACGAAAAAGATGCAGTGCTTTCAGACCTCAAACAAGTTCATATTTGTTTATAAACAATGATACTAATGTTTTAACTCAGGAAGAGTTCAGAAATCAATATTTGGCCCAGTCAAAGTCCACGTTAGGATGAACTATCAGATGTTTGACCAGAGTGTATTTGTGGCAAGACTTGAAAAGCAATGTTAAGTAGATAAGAATGGACACAGATTTTAATCTTTTAACGTCAGAGGGTTGAATACAAATACACATTTGAAAATTTTTGTTGTACTACTACTTCTCCCTTTCATACCTGCAGTTGGTCTATCAACATAAAATCACAATAAAATACATAAAGGTTTTGGTTGTAATGTTTAGGTTTAATTTGAGTCTGAACTGCTTTGCTTTAAATGAGATTCTTTTGACCGGCAGGTGAACCGATTCGAGCAGTTTAACATCAACTACGCCAACGAGAAACTCCAGGAGTATTTCAACAAGCACATCTTCTCGCTGGAGCAGCTGGAGTACAACAGGTCAAAACATAGCGCACAGATACACATCATTTGAACATAAAACAAGAGTGAGACAGAGCCGTTAGTTAAACTGAAGGTGGGTGTCGTCAGGGTGAACGACCAGGCTTTTGGAACAGACTCAGTTTCTTCCTCAGCCAGTTGTTTTCTAGTATAAAAGACCAGCAGCCTGGACATGGCTCATTTCACCACATGTGATGATGTATAACACAGCCTTTATGTCCTTTTGCTTTTGTATTTGTGTATATANGTGTGTGTGTGTGTTTTCTGACAGGGAGGGGATCCAGTGGGAAGCCATAGACTGGATGGATAATGCCGAGTGTCTGGATCTCATAGAGAAGGTAAAGCAGTTTGAACGTGAGAAAGCGCAGTCACCGTGGGGACCGACCGCTAACCGCCCGCCATGGCGGTGCGGGCCGACCCAGACGCCACTCTGTGCTTACATACACTGACTCCCTTCTCCCAGTCTATCATTACGGAGTCTCAGTTTGCATGTTGTTTTTACAGTAATACACACCAGTCAGTGGTTGGAGGTAGGGTTGATGTAAAACACGACAATAATTGTTATTTTACCACCAGAGATAGAAATTATGCTGAAACTGAGTGTTTGCAAAGGCTGGGAACAATGTAACTATTTTATTTCTGCGCATTCCTCAGATTTGTGTTGCTTCATTTATGTTATTTCTGTGGTAGTACTGCGATTTTGTGCATATAAAAATATAAATCAAACCATTGAAGAAGAAAAAGAACAGTTTCCTTCTGGTATTGCTATAATGTAAGTTGCCAGATGCTAGGATTACAACTAGTTTGATCATGACTGTCTTTCTTATGTCTGTGTCTGCTTTAGAAACTGGGCATGTTGGCTCTTATCAACGAGGAGAGCCGCTTCCCCAAAGGCACGGACTACACCCTTCTGGAAAAACTGCACAGCCGACATGCAGTAAGTCCACACAGCTAAGATCAGAGTTTATCTCTGAACTCAAACAGCTGCAGAGCAAAACGATCCACCTGGTTCTGTCCACGGAAGCTGAAGGGAGTTCATTTGGCATCCTGAAAGGGTTAAACCTCCATCCTGGTCGGTGATTCGCCTGTTGAGCTGAAAAGTCTTTGTTGCACCTTGTGCAAACCCCTCCCTACACTCTTTTACACACAACAATGCTGAAATCTGATCAGCCATTCTCCAGCTCTGATGAGCTTTGTGTGCAGGGAGAGAAAAGACCTTTCTCAGAATATTTTTGTGACTAAATGAAAAGAACTGTAAGGACCAACTGAGCTCTCCCTGAGGTCTCAGCCCTGTGTCATGTTTTAATTTTGTTAGACTTTTTAAAATTTCCTCTCACATTTAAAATGCTAGATTATTGTATGATACAATCCTGGTCGGAGGTTTAAACACACACATAAAAGGGACAAACTTATTTTATTTTGGGGCTTTAATGATTCATTTTAAAATGTTATTTTCAGGATGGAGTAATTACACAACATACAGCTTCAGCCATTTTATAAATCAAGAATCTTGTGAACAACTTTGAATTTATTATATGTTCACACAATAACCCATGTTTTTGAATTTGTTGTCACACTTTATAGGCATCAACAAGGACCTGAGATAATTTTGGCTGGATAGGTTTTGTGATCAGAGAAGAAAAAAGACTGGACCTAATAGTGGCAATAAGAATATTTAGAGGAGTGTATGTAAATTTCTGATCAGCACTTTAAATCAGCCAGCCCATATTTAGCTACTGTAAACTTAAATAAATCCAAAACCTAAAAAAAATGAACAAACTTTGTATAAGAAAACAAAACTGACATTTGAGAAATCAAGCTATGATGGGAAAAATTTCACTGGAAAAGATTATTTAAAAAAATAGTTAATAGAAAACACAGCAAAACAGTTGTGTTGGCTGCATCCCTCTGGGTCATTAAAATGTCTGCTGAACTCTTGGAGAACCCAGAGTTCTGTCTCTCCTAATCAGCTCATTAGACAGACATGGACTTAATGGATAAAAGAAATCTGCAGTCTTCCTGTCTTTTCTTCCCAGACAAACCCGTACTATGTGAAGCCCAGAGTGACTGACCACCAGTTTGGCATCAAGCACTATGCAGGAGAGGTGATTAACGACTCTTGCACCAACACACAAAGACACACATCAGTGTTTTTTTCTTTGTGGATTCAACGTTTAGTGGAAGTGAGGTAATTGCTGGTTGAACAGAGCGGGTTTCTTTGCCAAAATCTTCTCCAGGATGTCTGTGTCTCACTCCTCCTCCGCTGTCTTTTTTTTTTAATCCTGATTCAGGATAAAAACTTTCACCGTCATCATCTTCTTCCTGAGCTGGCATTGAAGCAGGCAATGCGCCTGGTGAAAGTGAAGAAAGGAGGAGTAAGAAGAGAATGATCAGGAACAAAAGGGAGCAAATGCAGAGATTAGATAGGATTGTGCTTTTTAAAGACTGGTTTTATGATTCCTGCCTCAGACAGCATCTCTTCAGTGCAAAACGATCAGAAGCCAGGCATGGGCAGGCTTAGTTGTGACCTAGTTCAGGTTCAAAAGGCCAGACAAGGCTGTTGTTTCCAGTGTTTTTATCAAGATACAAGGAAAAATGTAAATATATTTTATTGGGATATTATATGATAGCCCCTACCATTTATTTGCGTCGTCGTAAGAAAAATTACAAATGGAACGTTTGGTGTACATCTGAATTCAAGCAACTTAATTCTGATAGCCTTAAATACCATCCAGGGAAACCAATTAACTGTAAAAATGACCTCATTTCCAAAAAGTTGAGTCAATGGAGGAGCTTAAGAGATCCACATTTACGCACCAAATGTATCAAATGATAATTATTGACTATAACTCCACATATCTGGCTTTTCTGGCAAAAAATAAAGAAAAAAAGCATTAAAAGTAAACAATGAGATGTCTTGTTTTCAGTTGACCTCTACTGCAGCGGCTCAACAAACATATGTATGAAGGTGTTCTGGTCAGATAAGATCTGAGCACCTTCATTGGCCAACATGCAAAATGTTTTGTTTGCCAGATAACTAACACCTGCACATCACCCAGAACTGATCATCCACAAAATGAAACTGTAAGTTTGTTTTTGCTCAGCAGCAAAAGAAGATTAGAATTGATCCAGAGATGAATAGAAATAGGCAAACAGGCAAACCTGGAAGTAAACATATTAAATGTTGCAAGAGACTAATGTTTAGGTTTACCTTTCACCAGGACAGCAATGCTTTAAACATGCAGCCAAAGCAACAGTAGGATAGTTAGATCAAAACATTAAATGTCATAAGATGGTCCAGTCAAAGTCTAACCATGAACTTCTTTTCAGAGATGCTCTCCAGGCAATTCCACTGATCTTTTTGCAGAATGAGTAAAAGTTGCAGTTTCTCTTTATGCAAAACTCGTAGAGACATACACCAGTTGGCACTCAAGTACAATTTTTATCATTCTTGTTGAGCAAGTTAAAAAAAAATCCCATAAAATATATTAAAGTTTGTGGTTGCAATGTGGCAGAATTGGAACAAGTACAAGCAGTGTTAATGCTTTAGTAAAACACCAAAACTGCATCTTTGAAAATACTTTTCTGCAAATAAACATGTAAATGTATTATTGTAAAGGATCCAGTAGTTACTGCAGCCATGGTTATTTCACTAAATTGTGCTTTACTTTCAGTGAACTGGTTTTATAGTAAAATTCTGATTTCGTGCCAGAGAACATATTGGAACCGACACAAAACATAAATCTATTAGTGTTTTCCTTTTAAACAGCAGTGTATATGAAATAAATTAGCGACTCTGTGATTTATGTGTACACGTTTCATCATGTTTAGATCCGCTAGACCCTCCAGGCTTGCAAATGCGCTTCCCTCCACCCAAAGAAAACTAACATGAAGAAAAATGAGGCATACATTATATGTAAATAACCCACATTTTTTGCATATAATATGAGACTTGCACCTTTATTTTTAGTAAACAAACAGAGTATCTAGAGAGCTCATACCAAGTGTGCTGGTGTGGAGAAAGGTGAGTGTAAGAACGTCTTGATGAAAGTTAAAGACCCAAACCGTGACGAGTTGCACAGCACTCCATTAGGCCTTGAGGTGAATCACAACTCAAACCATTTGTGTTTACATGCTAGTCTGAGGTTGCATGTGAATCCTCTTCTAAAAAACAGATGTATTTTATGCATTTTTATGACCACAGTAGAAAAACTCTAACCTCTTAGTGCTTTAGTTATTGGTCAGAAAAGGTAATTCTGCATGAAAGCAGTAATCATCACAGGGGGTATGAGAGTTGAGCTGAACATTCTGCAAACTCTACGCAAGCTCCCTCCACATTGTGAGGCCAAGTAGTTTTATTATTATAATTTTAAAAGCTTTATGGTTTTTTGTATATTCAGCTTAGTTACTGACTTTATAATTTTCTGTTGCAAAATTTGTCTGAACCAGCACAAATCTGGGGTTTTTCAATTGCAAATTTATTATCATTATTATATTTTTTAGGTGGTTCTGTCACTATTCCTACCATCTTTTGTTATTTCATTGTGAAGGTGCTGTATGATGTGCGGGGAATCTTGGAGAAGAATAGAGACACCTTCAGAGATGACATTTTGTTCATCCTCAAAGATAGCAGGTGAGCACATGTCCTCTTTTGTATCCTGCACACTGGTACACCAGTGCAATCAGCTAGCATGAACGAGTTTCTTTGACCGCCAGTCGTCTTCTGCTGCGTCTTCAGGCTCGACTTCATCTATGACCTCTTTGAACGAGTTGGCAGCAGAAGTGGAGACGAGACTCTGAAGATGGGGACAGCTCGTCGGAAACCCACCGTCAGCTCTCAATTCAGGGTGAGACAGCTGGATAAGGCACTGGAAAACTATTTGTTTTCCTTTTTTCATACCTGTGGTATTTTCTCAGCACATTGACAAGAAACATGTTGTAATGATGCACCAAGAATTTGGGTGGTGACTGGCACTAATTCATGTTCATTTTGACTGGACCTAATCAGAGATCCACTGAACAGAAACAAAACTTAAATCTTGGACCCAAAGACGAAGGATCCAGAGTCAGCACGCATCTTCAGTAATTACAGCTAGAAACTAGTGACCAGGTCTGAAATCCACATGTAGTGATGGACACAGACCTGAAGCTTCAGAATCACACAAAGACAGTTACAAAGTCAGTCTTCTATATCCTACTAGAAGAACATTTTTGGAAATAAAGGACTATAGTCGCAGCAAGATCTAGAGAAACTCATCCAAGCATTTATCTTTAGTTGCATCGACTACTGCAACAGTGTCTTCACAGGTCTGCCGAAAAAATCAGACAGATGCAGCTGAACAAAACGCTGCTGCTCGTGTTTTCACTAAACCTATGAGGATAAAGCACATCACCCCTGTTATAAAGTCCTTACACTGGCTGCCTGTAGCTCACAGAGAAGACTTTAAAGAACTGTTGTTATTGAATCAACCTTCGAAACCACTTTGGTCTTCTGGTTCTGGTCTGGTCTTCTCTGCATCCCAAGAACCAGATGCAAAAATGGAAAAACAGCATTTAGCTTCTATGCACCACAAATCTGGAACAAACTTCCAGAAAACTGCAAAACACCCGAAATCAAGGCTTAAAATCCACATGTTTAGAGTGGCTTTGGTTTGCAGTAACTGGAAAACTGATGACATTTGTTAAATGCCATCATCAAAAATGACAAAATGTAATGAGTATTGCTTGTTTCATCATTGATGACTGTATGATGTTTTTATGAGGTAAAGCACTTTGAACCGCCTTGTCGCTGAAATGTGCTATACAAATAAACTCGACTTGACTTGACCAGAACACCCTAACCACAACAATCTCTGATGTGGAAGTTGTTGCTGAGTGAAAAAGACTCAAAGTTACTTCCACTGGGGTGTTTAAACAGAAAGTCATAGCATGTCCAAATAAGAAATTAAAAATGAAGTTGCAAATACTATGTGAGCATTTCAGTTTATTCTGGCTGCTACATTTCACTCCACAACCATTTCATACTTCTGTAGTGTTTGCTTTTTTCCTTTTTTTTCCTTTTGATTGATTAGTTTTTCAAAAATAAGTACCCATTTTGGCAATGTTTCTTTGAAACTACTTTTTCAGATGTTGCTGTGTATAGCTTATTTGGCAAAAGGAGAAAATTATCCTTTCAAAAAAGCTTTTCATAAAACTTAGTTGATGGATATGAAGAAGGAGGCAAATGCTGTTTCACAATATAGGCTAGAAAACATGTTTTTAATTCTGTAATTTAGGGATTTTACAGAAAAATTTAGCTCAGTTAAAATCTTTACTGGCATGCCAAGACATGAAATGGGCCAGAAAACTCTGATGGTCACATCTCTTCTTTATTATATTGTACAATAAGGAGACGTAAAGCACACAGAGGGGGAGGAGAAGGGTATCTGTTTAGTATCAACTGAGGATGATGGATGATGAATTGGAGGGAAAACTGGAGCTGTAAGCTGTTGATGTGTGGAGGAGGGGATGCTACAGAGAACTCCGTTTAAACACGTCCTAACCACAGCGAGCAAGCGAGGATTTGGCAGGTCGCCCTGGCATACAGGTCCAAAAATCCAAGGGATTAGGGCTGACGGCTGGGCAGAGAGGGGCCAATCAGGGGCCAGTCACACTCAGCTGCTGGAGACCCAGTGTCTGCCGTACTGAGAAAAGTCTGGGTGGTTCAAGGCTCCTCATGTGTCCATGTGCCTCTCATAAAAAGGTTAATTTAGATATATATAAGTGAAATAAAAATGCTTTTATCATTTAATTTCTTGCATATACTTAGATTTCTATATCCTTCACATTAAAATAGCAGGAACAAGGAAACAGGTTGAAGGGAACCAGAGATACAAAAGATTGAGACTTCGAGGGATACAGATACTGATTTTCGAGAAGCTGTCTGTACTTCTTTTAAAACTGACTCGCAGGAAGGCAGTACATTTAAGGTTTTACTGTACTTTTAATTTGAATACATTGGTAAAACTGTTTAATAATTACCAGGTGATTTCTAACTAAAATTGTGTGTAGAATGTAGAAAAAGAAGAAAAATCTCAACTTTACCCTGAGTTTTTTTTATTTTTATTTTTTATTGACCTCAAAGTACAAGTTATATTAGAAAAGATGCTTTGTTCTTTACTGTCTTTGCGCTGATGTCTTTCAGGACTCTCTCCATTCTCTGATGGCCACATTGAGTGCCTCTAATCCTTTTTTTGTACGCTGCATCAAACCAAACATGGACAAGGTAAGTCATGCAAATTTCATTGGACAGGAAAAAAAGAAAGTTTGAATCTCTGCCAGGTCTTGTCAAGGTCGCATGTGAAGTTAAACCTCCTTGGTGCTATTCATAGCTCCCCCTGCACCCAGAGCTCATATTTGTGCTTCAGCCTCTGTGCTCTGACGGCTCCAACCACAAATAAGGTTTTCTCACTCAAAAGTAGCGTTAATGTTTAGCTGTAGATATTCGCCACTAACATACGACTTCTTCTTTGGGGCAAATACACATTTCTCCCACTGAATCTTTTTATCCAGAAGTCAGAGGTGACGGCTGTAGTTGATGTTCTGCTGATTGGCCTGCATATCTTTCTGCATGTTCGCTTCTTGTTTTGTCTTGTCCTTTTTCAGTGTCCACCTCTCTGCTCTCTGAAATACACCTCCTTGTCATTGTCCCTGCCTCATGTTGTGTTATCTTGGTCTGGGTGGTCAAGATGAAGCAGGCAGTTAATTTGTTAATCCTGCCCTGCGACAGAATGACAAGCATGCAAATTTATGTAGACCCACAAATGGAAAGTGCGTGTTTGTGTGATTTACATGCTGGAAAGAAACGTCGTCACATCGGCTCGTTTTTCATGCTTTCAAATCAACGTGATGTTCTTCTTTCAGCTCCCTCAATCCTCTGCAGAGAAGTTAAGAAATCAAAGGGCAACAATGAGGAACTTAAGATGCAAATTTCCATGCCAACAAGCTTTAGTCTGTAATTAGACTGACATGTAGAAGAATTGCTATGATCCTGTGTGGGCCCTTTGTGTGACAAATGGCCTTCATGTGGACCCAAGTGATCTGCCGACCTCCAAAGAGAGGCAGCAGATATGGCAGATCCTCGGTGATAAGCAGGCCTGAGGATTATTGGTAACAACGCTGTTTAGGATTCCAGGAAGAAAAAAGGCCCCCCAGGCTGCCAAGGTCTTGCCTAACAGAGCTCAGGTTTCCCATCTGACGGTGTTTGTGTTTCCTTTCAGCAACCCGACTGTTAATGTTAAATGATAGAGCTCTCTGTGGTCATTTACTTTCTAGTTCAAGTTAAGCTTGACTCACCAGAGAGGTTGTTTGAGTGGGTGTTGCCTGTAGTGTTTGGCTGTGTCATAACTTTCTTTAGCTGCACTCAGAGATGAAGGTTATATTTAAAAGATGACATGTCTGCATGCTTAAACACCAGCTGTGCATTTGCTCTTCACCACTTTTCTATTAAAATGACATCATAAAACAGAGTTATTGCTGCTCCTATCACTGGACATGAATAAAAAAGTCATTCTTCTTGCTTGTTTCTGGCAGAAGGCTAATCAGTTCGACCCGGATGTTGTGTTGAACCAGCTGCGATATTCTGGGATGCTGGAAACTGTAAAGATTCGAAAGGCTGGATTCCCCGTCCGCAGAACATTTAAAGACTTTTTCAGCAGGTAGGAAAACCAGAAGAAAGCCCCACTCAGACTGTGCAGCTACATTTGCTTATAGAAGTGAAACAAATAACACAAATGTAAATGTATAAGTTTTGTTAAACGTTTCTGTTACTTTAACTGCAACCCTTTTTTTGTTAAAAACAAACTTGTCAGGTGGGTTTGAGACAAAACAATATTTGTACTTTATATCAGCTGAAGAATCTGTGATGATGTTGGCCTGTGGCTGATAGAAAGTCCTTTTACTGAGACTGCCAACAATTATTGTAGATGAAATTGTACTTTCAAATACAATTTAGACACCATAGTATAACAATTTATCTAGCTGTCAAAGACAAAATAATTAGTTTTGCCTTATGCTTGGGATAAGGCTGTAATTTAATTGGGATTATAAATGTAAGGCATCTTTTTTTTTTTTTTTTTTTTTTTTTTTTTTTAAATAATTAATTTTTTTTAAAAAAAAAAATTTTCAATAAATTTTTTTTTAAAATTTTTAAAATTTTTAATAAAATTTGTATTTT
>CAEFZX010019986.1:0-103625 GCA_903066825.1 Alfaro cultratus | reverse complement strand
TAAGTAAAGTACAGATACACGAAAATTGTACTTAAGTACAGTAACGAAGTATTTGTACTTCGTTACTTCACAACACTGGGAGCCATATTGTGATGACTTCCTGAAGGCGGCGTTTCAGGAAGAGCAGAAGTTTTTAAAGAGACAGAGACCCAATTTCAAGACGTTAAATTAGGAAGTCAAATTTTTTAAGCTATATTTGATATATAGTCGTATTTCTCTAGGAATCTAAACCAGAAGATATGATTTTGACCACAGAGTTACTCACAAACTATTCCAAGTTTTTGTGTGTTTCTCACTCTGCCTATCATCGACCCTAGTAGACGTCTCCATTGTCATGTTAGCATGATTTAGCGTGGAGCACTTAAAAGCAGCAGATGACTAAACGTGTCCTTTAAAAGAAAATAAAAAATGAATGGTTATAAATATGTAATTCATACTAACAGAGCAGAGAAGGACATGCAGGAACAGAGTGTGCTCTGACGGCCATCTGAGCTGCTAGAAATCATCCCTCACATTCCTCTCCCTTTTTTTTCCCCACGTAGGTCCATTTGTTTATCATCGCACATTGCTCATCAAAACCAAAAAAGATTTAAAATCACCACCTCTTGATATCTGCTGTGAATAATAGCTTTGTTCCCCCTTTTTCTGCCCTTCATTTGTTTCACATCCTCTCCTTGTGTGTGTGTGTGTGTGTAATGTAATTGCAGAAGCCTATTCTGCACTGCCAGATGAAAGGCGGTGGGCTGCAGCAACCGTAGCGTAGCGAGACTTCAGGGGAATCTCGTATGTCGTTAGCAGGGAGCATGAAATGCGGCTCTGAGCGTGTAGGAGGAATGCTTTCTCGTCGCGCCTCTTTGCATTATGTGTACACATGTTTGTTTGTGTCAATCTCCGCATATCCTCCATTTTCCTACAAAAATCTCGCCCTGGAGATGTAGAAATGTTAAAGACACAAAGCCACCGTCGAAAGGCAGAGGCAGTCCTCTTTTGACCTCCGTTTGTTTTCAGCTCTTACCAGTTTGAACAAATTCCAGTGCATGAGTTCAGCTGAAAGTTGCTTGGAGGACGAGGAACTTGAAACTCCATTAAATCAACTCTGCTGCTCTGCAAATGATATGCTTGGAGGCTCTAATTGGAAGGTGTTGATGTGCAATTCACAGCATCTTGTCTTTAGGATCACAACACAGCAGTAATGGTGGGTAAACACCATGCTAATACTAGCAGCCCATTCAGGATGTCTGACTTGCCGACTATAAGAGGTTTTTTACGTGACAAGTGCTGAGCTCTTGCTCTACTCAGGGTGGAAAAGACGGGAATTTGAAAAATAAGACGACGCCCTGTCCTGCTGCCTTAGTCATCATCCATCCTTTTATGCATCTGTCGTAACTATTGATCCATCTCTCCGTCTGAACCTTAATTTAATTTATTAATGAACTTTAATAAATTAATTTTTTTAAATTATCTGAAGGAGCAGAAAATAAACAAGGAGTAGTATGTATTTTCCAGGCACATAATATAATTTTATAGCACAATCAAGTAACTGCTGCCTTATAAAAATGCTACATATATATCAAATATGACTTAAGAGATATTTGACTTTGTAATTTAGCACTGTAAAATTGGGCCGATATCTCTTTAAGAAGCGAGATATAGGAACATGAAACCGGCGTTCGGTAAAACTTCACACAGGTCAGCTGTACATCTTACCCACATGCCCTACTGTAAGTTTAGCATCTGTGTTTCCAAGCCAGACCCAGCTTGAGATTCTCTGTTGCCTTCGACAAGGCTAAAGTAATCAAACCCAAAAAACGCCTGGTTATAGTGGATGTTTACCTCTCCTCCCAGCGTAGAGTAATCCATGTCGTACAAGTGGACTGTAGATCACGCTGATGTAACAGTTAGCTAATAGACTTGGACAGCTTAATCTGGATAATGGCTTCCCACCACTTTGTAAAGATGGATGGATGTCTGAGTGTCCATGCTGTACAACGTCCTGACAAACTATGAATACCGATTAAACATCATACTGAGTTTATTATGAAAACATTCCAGCTCTCGCAAGATACAAACTCCGTCCAAGTGTCTGCCGTCTGTTGAGTCACAGAACTTTTCGGTGACCGTCTGATGGTCACATTTTTGTCTGTGTTGTTAATTTCTGTAAATTTGCATTTTGTTCATTTGTTTTAGCAGATGTATCTCTTTTTTTGCTATATTGTTTTTAAATTTGCCTTTTTGTGGTCATTTGGTGTCGTCTGGTGGTAATTTTGCTTTAACATTTGGTTCTTCGTCTCCTTCCTCCCTCACATACAGACCCACTTATGAACATCAACTAAAATTTGCACTCATTTTATGCTCAATGGCACTTCTCCAGCACGTGACATTAGCTCTGAAAATGCATTACTTTAAACGGAAATGAGCCGCAAAATCAACTTGACCTTGAAGTCAGGCGCACGTCCGAGAAGAGGCGAAGCAGCGTTGCTAGCACAATTAACAAAAACACACGGGGGGAAAGGATGAGGCTCAAGCTTCTGGGTGTTATGGCGACAGCAACAGTGTGCAGAAGAGAGATTCAGAGCTCCACAGTGAGACAGAGAAACAACCCTGCTGCGCATCAATACAACCCTCCTGCTTCCACAGCCGCCGCATATTTGTGATGTCTTCCATTCTCCTTCCTAATGACATCTGCACAACAGCTCTCTCCTCATTTTAAAGACTTGTGTGGCCTAGAAAACAGATTATCCAGATTTTTATAAATACAGATAAGCATAATTGAAGCACAACTATAAGGTGACAGCTTGGAGTTTATTTAAATATTGGTGTTTTAGTTTACTGATAACAGTTTGCTGAGTTTTTACAGCTGATTGTGATTTTTTAAATTTTTTCTCCCCCAGAAGGCCACAGCCTGCGGCGATGCTCCAAGCCCTTCCACGGCTCTTAATACACGCTTTTCTGAAAATTTCTAAAAATAACCTCAAGTCAGCTGTGTGCCGCTGCGTCCGAGCAGATGTTTGGGATTTATCGAACAGGGAAACAACACCGGTGGTGGAACACTTTTTTTTTTTCCCCCCTATTTCCATTTGCACCAAAAGTGGTGACGGGACAATAAGCCGCAGCGAGGTCGAGGCGTTTATGACAGCCCGCATATGGGGAAAACGAAAAACGCACTTTACTGCACAAATCGACGTGGCGTCTCATGAGCGCGATTGGCTTCGTCTTGTTTTGCCAAGACGAAGAGCGAATGATTTGGCATCGTTGTCCTAAAGTCTGATTAACAATGACCAACAAACAGGAAGACGGCCGAGGGTGATTAAAGCACACTGCTGCTGCAGCTCATTAATCAGGGAGTGAGGAAGAGGCCAGTCTGGACCACCTGATGGGCTGTTTGCTGTAGCCTTCACACTTTTCTCCAGATCACTTGGTCTGGTTGAAATATAAGGTGCAAACAGAGACTCCACTTGCATTAAAGCTGCAGTATGCGGCTTTTATAAAGAAAAAAAATGACATTTATTTAAACTGTCTCTACGTCATGACAGCACCTCAAACTTCTCCCAGTGCTAACTAGAACGACCAATCAGAGAGCTGTCAATCATGTCCATGTGCGCGCTGCTCCCCCTAGAAAAATTCTGCCTCACATAATACTGTCAGGACATGTTGGTTGTTTTAGCATATATGTAGAAAACATAATTCATAAAAGTTATGTACTGCAACTTTAAATCAAGCATGTTAGTGTGAAACTGTGTTTGTGTTCTGCACTCTGAGCTGTAGATGATATAAGAGACTCCTGTAGTAAACTATTTATGAATACATCCATCTCTAAATAAATAAATAAATATATTTTTTTAAATCTATGAGGATATTTTTAATGGAATTCTGCTGGTTTTCTCCTAAAGCCGTATTCTTGTACCGGAATACTTAAAATGATCACAACTTCTTTTTTCCTCCTAATCAAGTTTTTCTCAATTTCAAAACTTGTAGAAAACATTGAAAAAAAGAGAAAAACTTATGCAACACACCACCTAAGAAGATATTCAATTCTGAAAACATCACAACTACAAGTGAAAATATGAAAATGACCCAAAATTATGATACATTTGGATTATAAAGTTGCAACTGAAAGAAACTGATCACTTTTCTCTTGCATTTGCACTGACATTTTCCTCAAGGGAAAGTCATTTTGAAGTCATATTTTCCTCATTTTGCAAATACAGTTGCCTCCTGATTGAGGTTTGAATTCACATTTGACTTCTAGAGGCCATTTTGTGCTTGGAGGCAAATGTGAACATCCAGGAAACAGCAATGTGATCGTTATTGATTTACATTTCATTCCTGTAGAGTCTGGACTTTGAAAGAAAAATAAAAAAGCCTTCTACTTGAAAAATGTGTTTGTTAAAGTCAAACAATATTTAATAACATTGGCACTTTTATTAATTCACCAAGGTGTTTTGTAAAACATGTGATCCTAAAATAAATTAAATCCTGGTTGTGGGTTAAGAAAAACAACATTTCGTACAAAAAACGAATTTAAAAAATCGCCTGAAAACCAACGGACTTGCTCGTCACAACCTTATAAATTCAGTCAAAACACAAGAGAAACCATTCATCCGTGTGGCTCTGTGGTTTGTGTTGGCTGAGGGTGAGTTGCTACAGCAGGGGAAAGCTGTTGCCATGTGGGGGTTGGACTAGTCGTTAAGAATCTGCATGTAGGTGGCAAGTGTCGGAATGAAATGCATGCTAACGCCAGACGGATGCAGGTTTCCCCGGCGGAGCGTTAATAACTGTACCTGTAAGTGCTTCTGATTTCATTACATATGTGGGTATCTGCTGTTTAAGTCAAGTTAAAGTCTTATATTAGAGTTCATTGCAGAACGTTGATGTTTGGAAAGATCTATGAGAGGAAGATTTAGCGTGGAGAACAGATAAAAGTTTGCTTTTGTTAATTTTATGTCTTTAATACCAGTTTCTAACCCTTTGCCAAGTTTATGAAGCATCATTAATGAACAGAAGTACTGTTTTGTAAAATTTTGACCAGTGGTTTCTGGACTTCTTTTGGTTTGTTGGCTTTTTTGATTTATTTATTTATTTTTTTAAGTTGCATCTAAATATTTTAAAAATTTCCTGCGTTTCATTACTTCATCTATCGTAACAAATATTCAAACTTTCGTTCCAGTTGAACTAATCAAAGGCAAAAATTTCAAAAAGATCTAGTAGAATTTTTTGCTAGAGAACGAATCAACAACAACCGTCTGACACTTTAAAGGTACATCACTGTCTACCTTTACACAGATGACATCTTGATGTTTGATTCCTGCATCCACCGACAACATCCAATGAAAACCCCCTTTTTGATTGGACAATTTAGGACAAATGTTTAGGAAATGTAAAACTTTTGTATTTCATGTAACTAAAAACAAAAAACAGTAAAGAAAAGTTTTCATTACACCCCAAGAATCAGAAGTGAAGGTGAGAAAACTTTGCTACTTGCCATCAAGAGTCGACAAGTGTGTCTGGCTAATATCTAGAGCAGGGGTCTCAAACTCCAGTCCTCGAGGGCCGCAGTCCTGAAGTTTTTAGATGTGCCACAGGTACAAAAAGCATGAATGAAATTGCTTAATTACCTCCTCCNCCAGAGCCTTGCTAATGACCTGATTATTCTATTCAGGTGTGGTGCAGCAGAGGCACATCTAAAAGTTGCAGGACTGCGGCCCTCGAGGAATGGAGTTTGAGACCCCTGATCTAGAGGAAAACGACAAGTACGGCACGGATCTGCTCTGATTGCTCTATTAAGAGTAAAGAATCACTGATTCAAAATAAATTATTTGAGATACTTCACCCATGTATTGTTATGCTTTAATGTCTGAAATATTCCTGTTTCTCAGTTGATATCAGCACTGTAAAAGATAAATGGACTGAACTTATAGAGTGCTTTTCCAGTCTTTTTGACCACTCAAAGCTATTTACACTAGAGTCACATTCACCCATGTGGCAGGAGGAAGCTGGAATCAAACCTACAACCTTCCGATCGCAAGACGACTACTCTACCATATAGCCTCACACTGTACACTGTTCCTTTTTATTGCAACAGTAATGAAAAGCTAAAGGACCGGTCTCACACAAAAAGACAAGTACAACACTTCACAGCATCAGAACTTCCTGGTGCTGCTTGTGAAGTCCAGTTTGTCACAGCATGTGCAGTCCAGCCACATGAACAAGTGTCATACTCACTTACAAATATGAGTGACTCAGTAGTGCTTTGATTTTAAAGCTGCACATAAAAGTGAGCAGATAGAACATAAATATTAAACTGACATTTCAATGGTGCAGTACTTATCTTTTGATGCTTTGTGTTACATTTTCATACATTTTCAGCCATAACACAAAATATGAAATATTGTACATGCCAATTTATGACCTTAACAGTCTATGACAATCATTGCACATTTAATGTAGCTTGTCAAGATGTTTGAGATTAGAAAATAAAAGCTTACTTGTGTCAATTTCTGCTCTGTTAAACTGAATAATATTTTCAACAACTACCAGAGCCTCAGCATTATTTTTATTTTTAGCTATTCAATCTTGTAGGACTGTTTAAGTGCTCACAGTTCTGCTTTATTTAACACTGGTAGCACTGAAAGCAAGATCAAGCTACAAGAATAACTTTATGTAGTTCAGTAAAAAACTTTTAAACGTGCTCAGTACAACAGGAAACGTTGTCAATGTCACACAAAGGAAACGTAACATTTACATGTGCACAAAGTATGAATCATGATCAAATGAAGATGAACAAATCTGCATGTACGCATTTCTACATTTACAACAGGTGCTTAACAACAACAAAAATAAAATCAGAATTATGTTAAAATCACTTTTGTACTTCAGCACATGCAATTACTACCGATGTGACCACATTTACAATCACACAATGTTAATAAACAGAACTTGCTTAAATATAAAGTTGCGATTTAATACAGGTATTAGAATTATGTTTTATTTAGTCTTATTGAAATTTTCCGCAAAACTTATTTATTTTTAAATATATATCAAGTTGAAATGATGTCAATATTATGTGTGCAACATCAGCAGGTACCATATATCAAAGTTAAGCTTTTATGTGAAATATTTGGCCACTTGGATGGTTTGTTTTGCTCTCATCTAATATGGATCTTAGCAACCAAGATCAGACCTACAGAAGAGAGCACCAAGTTCATTGTGGCTTAAGAATCACAGCCAAAAATCACATTATGTTTTCCTAATGTTGTAAAACCCTACTGCCTTTCTCTCTTCCACTTAACTTTCCATTAATAGACCTCGACCTGAATCATTTTTCAAAGGTGATAGCTGTAATCTTATGAAATGATTTATTTATTTATTTATTTTAGCAATACGGTAATGTAAACAAACACTTAAAATGCTCGATGGTGTAGTAGGAGTTTCACATTTTGAATTCAATTCGTAAAAGAAATTAACTTTATGATATTCCGACTGAGCCTTTTTGTCGGTTATAATAACCAGCTGCTGCAGCGCGAACTATATTTGGCACAACGCATTACTCACAGTTTCAGAAAGACGAAGTGACTTACTTCCACCGACCATCGCCGGTGTTCGCCAGCAGGCCGGCAGCAGCAGCAGCAAGAGCAGCAGCAGCCCGGGGTCCGGGTGATGAGACGCGGCCATAACTGCTGCCTCCGCTCCGCTCCGCCCGCCTTCCCTCCCTTCTGACTCCTGGCTCTGTTTCACTGGAGCTCTCCCCGCGGGGTCACCGCTGTGTCCACAACACCTTTCATCTCTTTAAAAACCGCCTCAACGCTTTTCGCTCCCAACTAACACAAAGTAGGTCAGTAGGTGTTTAGCACCGGCGGCGCCGCTCGGTGAATATCAGTCCGGGCGACACGCGCTCGCGCAACCCCGGTGGGAAGCAAACAGGTAGTCCTACGACTGTGTCCACCAGGGACGCAAAATGCGCCTTTTCGCCGCTTCAGGTCAAGCTCACCGCTCGGGGAGCGAAGAAACGTCGGCTTTCGCGGGGAGAAATAACAGCAAATTGAGGCTGGCCTGTCTGCATCTACAGTGGGGATCCCTGAAGAGGAGAAAATGTCTGCAGGAGCTCAAACTCCACCATTCAGCCTCCAAAAAAGAAAAGAGAGCACACAGCAGGTCTGCGCTGAAATCTTGTCACCAAACACAGCATGGAGGATGAGGAGGAGCGAGAAAGAGGATGTCACCCCTCGCTCCCCTCAAACAGCCAACTGTTGATTATATAATCAGGTGAATATGAAAATGCCTTCAAACCTTTAGCAGGTCTGATGGCTTCTTCAATATTTCTGAACATCGATGATTTATGATTCTATGCTACATGACATCTTTTAGTGTATAGGATATAGAAGATGCTTACATAATTCAGCTCAAAAAGTAAAAAAAAAAAAAAAAAAACTTATTTCACTATGCATTTATCCAGAGTGTTGTATTCAAGCAGTTCAACAGAAAGTTGAGTGGTAGGAAAAACTGGCAGGAGAGCAGACAGGCACAACATGATGTAAATATACATAATACTGCCCATTTAATCTGTTGAAACTTATCAACAAACAATCTTTGTTATGTTAAGATAATACAAAAAGTTTTACAAATAAGGAAAAAGTAAAAGGTTCCCTATGTCAAGATGTGATAATCCATGTGGCTGCCACAGAGCAATCCAATCAGTGGCCTCACAACAGCCCTGCAGGGCTTCGTCAGCTTTCTCACAGGTTCTCTCTGAACAGGATGTTTATAGTCCAAGCAGAGGAAAAATCTGCTTGGAGATTACCACAGATGCATTGAGGCGTCGTGCCCGTAGCTTAGCAACAACTGAGCAACAGCTGAGAGGGGAACGTAAGCAGCTGCCGAAATAACAGTCGAACTGTAGGCAGAAACTTCCTGCTGAGAGTTTACTGCATTCCCTACAGTCCTGCTGAGTCCTTGTCGAGGCTTGAAGTTCGTCCATCTTGTTAGCTAATGATCTCACGTTGTCCGTTATGATTGATGGAAGAGATGGTTTGAAGTTCCTCCTTTTCTCCTGCTCTGTATCCATCAAGTCGCCTTTTCAACTCCTCTGGCATTTGGGGCTTCAGTAGTGGTATTGTTTCAGCTTTTGCAGGGGTCAATCACCTGTTGTAAACTGTCTTGTTGCTGTGGTTACGCAAAACAAATTTTGATGAGAAACTATTTTTTTTTAAAAAACTACACAGCATCCAAAACTAGAAGGAGCGTTTGCTCAAAGCAACAACAAAAAGGCTGTTTTGTTTTTTGTGCCAGAAACAAAGGAATGAAAGTTTCAAAAAAGAAGAAAAATCTGAATGAAAGCAGAGCTACTGCCCTCCATGAGCAGCGCAATTCTAGACAATGTTATCGTTATTAAGTTACATACTGATCTGGCAGCTGCGTAGCTGTGAAAAAGCGATCATCTTGACCTTGACTTTTATAATCTACTTTGAAAAGAAAGACATCCCCGGCTTCCTCCCGCAAAGACCTTAACACCGTATTACATGGCATTTATCCAACAGTTTTGTTTGGCTTCAAGTAGGACATGTTTCATAAGCTCCTCTCTCCTTCTGATCTTTTTTCTTAAGCATCAGACATGGGAGATTTTAACATGACACCTTGAATCGAGGTCGAAGGAGAGCGCGAAACGGAAACGGAGTACAAAAGATCCTTCAGAAGGGAAAGATGTAAAAGATACCGCAAGATTGGTAAGAATTAAGATCTATAATGCCATGTGTACATTGAGAAAAACTATTAGTTTCAATTTCATTTGTTTCTAAATGGGAAAAATGATTAAAATCTCATAACAGAACTAAACTGTGATAAACAAGATGCTTTGTTTTCCTGCCACAACCCCCCCCAACAACTAAACATTACATCAGCAAAAGAATGTGCCTCATTATCGAGATATTGGGAACTAAACCGTTACATCTGTAAGACACGTTTTGGTATGCGGAGGCTTTTAGCATTAAACCATAACCTTAGCAACACATGCCTCATCTCTTGCGAAGAGCAAATGTTACAGTTTCCCCTGCAAGAAGCGCCGCAATCTCAACACGATTCAGGACAAAAACATCTAAAGTAAGATGAGGTTTGTTAAGATTATTGCAAGAGTTAATTACACAGAGATAATAAAGTAAATATCAGAAAAAGGGCTCGTTTATTTCCAGATCATTTTATATTGACAAGAAATGTCTTAATTTGCCTAAAATGTAGGCTGCCTTTTGTTTGTCAGGTATGTTTCTAAGCAAAGTTGATTCATTCAAATAGTTGAATCTGGGGTTTTGCATTGCTACCATCAGTATATTAAAATAGATGTTTTTGTTTTTTTTATTTAAATTTTTTTTGTTTTACAAACTGCAGAGAATCTACATGGGAGGACTCTTGAATTAAAATACATTTTCATACGAAAAGGTTTTTGTGTGAGGAAAATCTGTCGAGTCCCACAGAGCGCAGAGGTTATGTTTTATTTTGTTAAACAGACGCCGGCTGGGATGTGCTCAGACATCTGCTCGCGGCGCCTCCCTGTGGCGGCTCCTCTCAGGGAAGATGAAAGCAGAGCGGATGAAGAACGTCATGCTGGAGGGTTTAAAACGGCCCATCTGCTCTGGGTGCGTTGTGAGACCCTCAAACGCCCCATCGTCGTCTTGAAAAAGCCAATGGAAAACCCTCCAACTCTGGAGGTTTTCCAGATGCTTCCTAATGGCAAAAATTTAAAAATGTGTGGCAAGGGACAATGGATGGACAAAGTCAAATGAATAGATACATGGATGGATGTTACCTTAATTTATATTTAAAAAAATACAGCAAAAACTGCCTCATTACATTTATTTCCAAAGCTAAACCTTAAAAGGGAAGTATTGTGTTTTCCAGCCACATAGCATCATTATACAGCACAATCAAGTAACTATGTTACTTACAATTGTAACAAAAATGCTACACATCAAATATGACTTAAAGAGAAGCTTGACATTGTAATTTACCATCTTAAAATTGGGCTTCTGTCTCTTTAAGAAGCTCCCGCTTTCTGAAACTCCGCCTTCAGGAAGTCATCACTCCTCTACTTACACTTCAGCAAAGTTTTTACCAGCGTTTCACTGAGATCGGGTGTTTACTAATTGCTGCTGGCTAGTCTGAAGGAGTTGAATGATTATCCGTCACACAAAAAGAAGACGTTCTGTGCACCACCAATCTGCAACCAGAAAACTGCAAAACAGCAGAAACACTGAGCTCCTCTAAAGCAAGACCTAAAACACACCTGCTTAGAGTTGCCTTTGGAAATGAAACTATAGCAATGTTTCCATTGACCATGTAATTGCCCATATTGGAATTCCGAAAATAAATTTGCTTAATGGAAACGTACCAATCCTGAAAAAACTTCAGCTTTATATAAAAAGTTTTGCTCTAGGGTGAGGTGTTGTGTTTTTTTTTTTGTTGTTGTTTTTTTGGCCGTCTCGAAATTAGTGTATTTTGCAAAGCTACAATAAAAACACATTTCACATCACACGAGATCGACAATCGGATTTTACTACTGGCGGAACGACGAAGAGGACGACAGGAAGTAGTTGAAGGATAGCAGCGTGGCATGTTTATTAACGACTTATCGCGTGAACAAACTTATTCACGTGTGATTTTAATTGCGCTTCTCATTTAGTGGAAACGCCGCAATTGCGAAATTGTGTTGTTTTTTTGTCATTAGCAGAATATCAAAGTTTTGCACACATTTTTAATGGAAACACAACTACTGGTCAACATGTTTGATGTGTATTTGCTTGATAATTTTCATAATCACGTTTAATAAAATGTAATGTTTATTGCCGTTTCTTAACTGACGACTATATAATATTATGACGTAAAGCAATTTGAACAGCCCCTGTCGCTAAAATGTGCTATACAGATAAACTTAGAAATGTTCTCCAGATCTTAAGATGTTCTGGCAAATAAAAACTTTTACCTCATTGTCTGCTTCAATCAAAAGGATTGCCTTCAGCTACATGCAATATTTATTTAAAACAGATTCTTGTTCTCGTCATATCAAACTGAGCCACTGCTGCTTTCCAGTCGAGCCCAAAATTTAATTCTAAGATGTTTAACTAAACACTTTATGCTGCTTTATGTAACTGTATAGATTTCTGGGTTGAATCACTTGGATATTTCTTGGTGTGTTTTGACCAGCAGGGGGAGCCAGCAGATCAGAGAAGAAGGTGAGTCAACCAGGCATTTCTACCAGAGAAGGCCCTGAAAAGTGAAGATGAAATTCCTTATAAACCGGAACAGAACCTGGCCGTGTTTAGTTCTCACTAAATCCCATTGTAACCCAGAGAGAACAATTGAAGTGTCCTCTAAGAAACATAATTATTCATTTTTTGTCAAAAACTCAAATGTGGTTCACTTATTTCAAAGCTGTCAGACACAGTGTGCTATTATCATAGTGTCTTAAATATGCCCCCCAAAACTATGATTATTCTACAAACTTCATTTTCCCTGTAGCGTGGAGTCATGGAAATTAAGCACAAATATGAGCTGCAGGGTTCGGAGTCTTCATAGCTCCCTTCAATGGGATGCGTATGCAAATTTTTGCTCATAAAAGCTCAAAAACATAAATATAATAACATTCCTCCGTTGGGGGTTGACAATTTATTTTACATGTTTTAATACAAAAAAAATAAATAAATCCACCCAACTGCAAATTCACGATGGACCACGTGGATCTCCACTTAAGGGCAAACTTGTTTTTTGTTGTTTTTTTTTTTTTATTATCCTAATTTGCTTTTATTTAACTCTGCTAATGATGGGAGCCAGCCATGCGTGGAGTAAAGCGGGCAGCTCCGCATATGGCGCCGCAGCCATGAGGAACGTCAGTCTGAGTGACGCGCCCCACGTCCATCCTGCAGGACTCACCCGTCCAAGAAGCGGCGGCAGATGCAAAAATCTCTAAAAATACTGTCGGAGTCAGACTCTGCTAGGTGGAAAAACAACAGATGCCGTCTTATTTATTTTTTTATTATTTCTCGTTATAATCAGAGACTCGTGCCGCGCTTGTAGAGGATTTTGTTTCAGTTATACGAAGTCACTGTTGTGATTTGCCTCAATACCCATTTTCTTGTTTTGATGCTAATGTCCTGTGTCACTCTAAAATGTTTCTTAGCTACTCATCAATGATCTAAGTGTAAGATGACGAGTTGTAATTTCACTCTATACCAGATTGTCCAACATTAGGTGCAGTAAATATTTTTGTTCCTCTATTGTTCTCCAATTTATTTGCATTATAACTGCAAGCTGTAAAGTATGTCATTAATTAATTTAAATGCTTTTTATGGATTTTCAAAATCATATGTATGGAATCTGGATTGAATTACTCTAAGATAAATAGATTATCTATGAAGTCTCATCTATGAAACATAAAAGAAGTTAAAATATTTGAACGCTTTCTGTCAGTACATCAAAAACTGACATAATAGGAAAGAGGAAAAAAAGAAGTAAGTTCTGGTTCTGGTGCAGCAGGTCCACTCCAAACACACCTGAAGTGTTTGTCAAAAGTTCCCATCTGACCAAAGCACATAATCCAGTAGAGTTTAGTAATCTCTGCATGTTTACTTTGTGACGGTCTTACAAAAAATTAAAAAATATTTCTGGCATACCTCCCAAACAACTTGAAGTAAATAACATCCAGTTGTTAGAAAAAAACAGTAAACAATGTTATTTGGGATCTCTCTGAACCCACATTTCAGTTTTAAGCCGAGTTTAACAGTTAAATCATGGATTTTCCTTTATAGGTAGGTTCTACGCAGTTTGATTGAAATCCTCAAATCATGCTTTGTACTTCTGAGCAACATGTTCTATTTATGGCTCACATGGGGGTATTCCCTTACACCTTCCTTTGGCATAAACATAAAACAAGCAAGCAGACACTCGCACACATGCAAACACTGACACTTGGAGTACATAGAGGGCATCAAGGCTTCGTTTTCACGAACACCCAGGGGAACTTGTGTCCTTTGTCAAAGCAACTGGTTTTGTCGTACTGGCAGCTTCAGCTAGGAGGCAGCCAGAGCAGTTTCAGTGGATCAGTGGCGGCGTTTAGATAGAGGAAAATACAAAAGAACTCGACTGGATGTGAACATTTAGCCCCGTAATATTTCTCAGCAGAGTTTCAACGAATACAACTTCAGTTTGGATGGCGCCAAATGAGGACAGGGATCGGCACTTATGGTGTCTGTCAAGTTGATAGGAAATTTCTCTCTGCAGGGTTTGCAGCAGAAAACAATTTCATTCACATTGGGATGGCTGTCCCTGATGGGCAAACAGACGTGTAGACATGTTGCTTGTTATAGTTTACATATAGAAATTTTGCATACGCATACAACGCTGGAAGGCAAAGAGAGGGTTCTTTTAGTGCACATCTACAGGTTTAGATTGCCACAGTCAAGCTAGCATAACTAGCACACTTCTCTCTCCCTCGCTATTTTCTTAAATAAAACTTTTTCCTGACCTTATCTGGTTATCACAGTGTTGACATTTAGTAGCAAAAGCACTGTGTCCCTTTCTCTTTTATATATCAAGAAAACATTTAAGTTTTATCACTTAAATGACAATGTGCCAGCTACAACCAATGATAGTCACCATTGGCTACCAGGGATCTTGCGCACGTGATGTAAGAAGCAGAAGGATTATAGGTAACACCATCTATCTATTTTCATACATCCAGGTTATGGTAAATAGCCTTTACTTATATAGTGCTTTATCTAGGGCTACATCCTACAAACTGGACAATTAAATCTTTACAAGGGAACCTGGTTTTGAAACAAATCAAGCAATCTCAGCCTTATTAAAATGTTTGTGCGCTCCATTAAAATGTTCAGTCTGCGCCAGAAAACCTACCAAATTAAAACGTATTAATTCTACCAATCCTTGAAAAACTTGTTAGAATGTATTAAAGAACATCATGATAAATTCAAACTTTTGAACACAGTTTAGGAAGTTTCTCAAAAGTACAAAATGAAAAGAATCTGCATGCCCGTTATATTTGGACGAACTATTTTGAATACTGTTACTTGTAGTTGTCATTCAAAATGGAGCATAATATTAATATTTAAGACTCATAAACCACTCAGTGGATTTATTTATTAATGGATTTAATGTCTACAAGATGAAATTACAGCCTTCACTTTGTCTCAGTCGACTAAAGCTCTCAAGCTTCGTCTTGTGTGTTTGGGGCCCTCTAACTTTGCTGGCATCAAAAAATGTCCTGAGGATCAGTGTTGTTCCTCCAAATCTGCGTGTATTTGTGTGTGTGTACGTGTGTGTGTGTGTGTCTCATCTCAAAGCCTCTGGGATGGTCAGGTCCAATTCTTATCATCGCTGTCGTTGAACAAGCTAAGAAAATGGTTCACTCCTCCTCTGAAATCCTCTTTTAACCATTAAACCACTCATCCATAACCCTCATTCACTCATAAATTCATCAATCAATCAATATCCATCGTCATTCCCCTGCAATGCAAATCAACAATCCAGATATGTATACTAGGACAGTCTTCCCTGCAGTTAACATTCCCACTGTTGTTCAGCGGACAGTTCATCATCTTCATCTGATTTCACAGCTGTATGTGCCCCACATCTTAACACGTCACGTTTCATCGGACGGTCCAGGCTCTAAATCTTTTGTGCGTTTGTGTTGATGAGACGCGGTGATTAAAATAGATTCCTGTCACACGGTATTTGTTGGGACTCAATACGAGTGTTCTCCCCTCCATCACCAGGAGGTAATCCTTGGTTAGAGGAACTCAGAAAGTCACAGCCATTGCTGATGTCTTTTTAGGGGAAGCTACACTTTATAATAAATAAATATGATCTTATTAAAGCAGAACAAGATGAGACAAGGGAATGTAGGTCAGATTTATCAGTTCAAGAGAAGATTCTTTTCAATCAGCCCTCAGGAAGCGATTCGTAACAAACACTGATATCAGTACGAAACAGCAGGCCGGCTGTGTCGAGTTAACTCACCCGGATTTAGCTTCTACTCTATGAAGACTTTCATTCAATTCTAATCATGCTGCTGTTGAATTTAAAGTTTCTCTCCTTTCTGTCCAATTGTTCTTAAGAACTGGGTACCCAGTTTCTCAAAGGGTAAAGAACTTCTTCATACTGTAGTGGACAGGGACAATTTTCAAAACGATTACCTGTCACACAAGACAGTGTGAGAGAGTCGAGGGTTATGTGTCAGACAAGGTGGCAAGTGGCTTCGGAGCACCGCAGGGGGCTGTATTTTCACCACTTATTTTCACTGGCTCGGCACTAGGATGAGGTTTTTCTTTTTGCGTTGCTGCCGTCTACTGGAATGGAGTGTGGATCTGGATAGCTATGTTTTCTACGTTAATTTTGCCTTCACAGGTAGGGATCTACTGTCAACTCAAACTGGCTTATTTCAAGTGTTTAGTAAAATTACAATCTCTTCTCTTCTCACTGTGCAATAAGTTGTCCTTGAAGTACAAGTAGTAAAACTTTTTGTTCTTTATTGCATGTTTTACTTTTGTGTCCAAACAAAGGACAGAGTTTGAATCCAGAGGAGCCAGCCATGGTTTTTTAGCTCCTCGCCCACTCAAAGCCTATTCATCATTGGTTTTTGCCAGGAGGCACCATGTTCCCATTACGGGCTGCATTGATCACATGAGCAGAGCGACTGAGGCGATATTTTCCATTAGGGATATGGAGATGTTTTGTATAGAGCAGTTTTTAAGAGTTATAGGCAAAGGCTTTTAGTGCATGCAACAAGCACATTTATCTGAGGTTTTATTGTTCCCAAAACACAAAAGTGCCCTGGTTAGAGCTTCAAGCAATAAACTCCTAACATTAAGTGCAGCTCGTTTGATATTGGAGGGAAAGAAAAGGGTAGTTTTTGGAGGAATCTCCAGATTTTACATGGTCTGGAAAATGTAAATCCACGTTTTATTGTTATTTTATTCTTTTCCATTTTCGCCAAATAATTTAAACTCTTTCCTGTAGTTTTCTTATTTAATTGGGCCTGGAAATTTGGAAAGAGCCGGTCCAACACTTTCATCCAAAATTAAAGATATTATTTGCATTCAATTATTAGGCCACTGTTGCTGTTTTAGAATTTTGAATTAAATGTGGCGAGTTTTTATCTGCTGAACCCGAACGCAGCAATGATATTAAATAATGTTCTACTCTGGAGTGAGTGGCTGCTGTTGACAAAAAGAGTAAAATTACGTTGTGGTGCTATTCTCAGATCCTTTTAAATTCAATTATGGTTAACTGATTTACCATGATACTTTTAAAATCATGATTTGTACCTTGCTTGCTATTGTAACGTCTTATTTTTTCCCCCCATGAATATTCTGTTACGCTATACAGGAAAAGAAACAAGGAGCCCTTGTTGGACTTCTCGCAAATAATTATTATATCAGGTCATTCATGTCTTAATAACCATCAGAACTTGTTTAACATGTTATAAAGTTCAGTGTAGCAAATAAAACTAAAAAAGCAGCAATAAAGAAAGGAGAAAGAAAGATGGAAATTTGTGAATATTTTTTGTAAGACATACAGACAAAAAAAGATGGAAAAACACAGCTAAACAGAGCTACATTAGGTTTTATTTTTTGACAGACTGTTTTCATTGCCCTCTAAGAGTCAATGACCACATGTGGTTTTTCACTGATGGAAATCTAACATTGATTACAGGCGGTGGTAGTATTAGCGTAAATCCAATATGACCTGTTAGTCTCCCATCTTACATCACACTCTTTTGCACAAATGCCCGTTGCTACATTTGATTTACTTTCCATTCGTCTCATTTGTTTTCTGCAATTGAAATTTAAAGGCAGGAGTGAGTTAAATCTAAAAAAGTATTTAGATTTCTTTTTTTGTGTTCTTTCCATTTAAGATTTTACTAAACAGTAAGGTTGTACAAATTTTCTACCCTTTTAGACTCAAATGAGCGCAAACCACTGCCTTCCAACTCTACCAGAATCACCCTGTAAGGGGACTACTTTAATTAAACTCTTCCTTTTTTGAGCTAACTCAACAATCAGGAATTGACCATCTCTCCTTCATGCCCTTCTGCTTTCATTAGGAGTGTGGTACCCTGACAGGAATTGTGTGTAAAATGTCGGGAGGTAGCAACACAGAAGGGGTGGGGGCTTGTCCGGGATCAGCCTGGGTTCATCACCTTGCTGGAGGCCACACATGGATCTGGGTGGAGGAAGTACGTCAACTCATAGAGTGACAGAAACTACAGAGACTCCCCGTGGACTCATTAGCTGTCACCTTTCTCCTAGAGTCCCTGAGTGTCCTGATCAGGATTTCCTGTTCGTATTAACTTGGGAACACTTTGAACATTGAGCTGGAGTTGCAGTTGATTAATTGGACCAAAAAAACGCTTACAGAGGTCATTAAGGACAACTCGTCAAACCTAGTGTCATGCAGCTAGCCATGCTACTACAATTTTGAAATTGCAAAACTGCTGGCATTAGGAACATAGAAAACAAAACATATTTTCAGTCAAGCAAAACATTTGGTTTGTTTAACTATAATTCACAACTACTAGCCAAATTATTAGCTTGCCTCTTGCTAATTAGAAAAAAGTCTAGTCTCATGTTAGTCTTGAGCTAGCCTACTGACAAGAGAAAAACACTATAACAAAACTTAAGACTCATTTTTAGTTCAAGTTCTGTAAATCTGAAGCTTCAAAATCTCAACTTTTAGTTTTGTTGGTTGTCATGAAATAGTTGTAAGATCCAACAAAATGTCTTAAAAATCTTTTATGTTTTCGAGTAAGGCATGCAAAACTCTAAGACCTACAATGATCCAAAACGCACCAGCAAGTCCACCTCCGAATGGCTGAAGGGAGACAAAATAAAGACTTTGGAGTGGCCTAGTCAGGTGGTCCAGGGGTCTTCTGAAACAAACAACTGCATATTGTATGTCAAAGAACTATGGAGAGCGAGCATAAAGATTAAAGGAAGTTATTAGAAGCATTTCTTGTTTCCACTCTGACCAGTTTTCCAGAAGTTTTAATGTAGTAGCTTTTGTCTGGTGTGGCGAGCCACTCACCCTTTCTTTGCCTCTTTTCACTCAATGTGGAGCACATTTAATGCTCTATTTGTATTCTCTCCCATGGGCCATTTTACAGTTGGGTGGTTAGGTAAAGACATGATTACCATTCAGTGTTATATAGGTGCGCCAATTAAAAGCAGATACAGTCCGGAGGATCTGCGCTGACTGCAAACAATCAACAGCGAGGTTGTTCTCTATTGTCTGCATTGTCCCTAATCCAGACATCCTAACCCTTCCTAGCGCTTTTCTGTTGCTGCCGTCCAACCCTAATGATGGCAGATTAAGCTCTGCACAACTGTCCATCTGACATGAGGGCTGGATTTGTGCTGGATTGGAAAAAAAAAAATCTGGACGGGTGGCCTCCAAAGCTCTGTAATTCTGGACATACATGCTCTCAGAGGGAAGCAGATTAAAAAGCAGGAGATGGGAGTGAGCGCGCAGGTTTTAAGGCGCTCGTTTGCGCCAGAAAGTTGTGGCCAGGGCTTCTCTAAGCTGGTTTTCTTTTTTGTGTGTGTGTGTGTGTGTGTGTCGCTTGTCATTACCAATAACAAGGACGATGGCTTTCTGGATTCCAAATGCCCCTGGAGGCTAAAGTTCTGATTCAGACTGCCCCATCGTCCCCAGACGTGCCCCTGTAATGCCCGTGTGATTCATTGGGCATGCCCCCCTCCACCCCCCTTTTTTTATGCATCTGAGGGAAAATTAAAGGGTGAGGGGCAGTGGGTAGGGGGGTGGGTGATGGTCACCCAAACTACCCCTCTCTCAACACGCAGCCTGTTTGCAAAACGGTCTCTGGAAACGGTCGCAACACGAACCTCGCTCGACGAGTATGCAAGTCGGTTTCGTCATATAAATTCGAGAAGCGTCACGTGTCGGTTGGGTCGCTCACGTGACCCCTCCCCCGGCTGGACGGGCCAATAGGGTGGCAGTGTTTTTTTCCGATCAAAGGAAGAGAGAGGTACGTGGGGGTGGCAGGGGGTGGAGAAATCATCTTCCCTTTGCGATTTTTAATCCTTCAACGGCGATAGTGGTCGTCAGCTACTGTATCCTGCAACGCGAAAAGGTAAACTCTCTTTTTCTGCTCCTGATTACGGCCTCTTTTTTGTTGTTGTTTTAGAACAACGCTTTAGTTGGAAAGCCAACATTTAAATGCAATACTTGTTAAAAGTTTTTAGAGAGAAATGTTTGAAGTTCTTGCTTTGGTTGTCAGAGTTGCAGAGGCTTTGAACTCCGGAAAACTTGAATTTCTAGATTCTTGGTGAGGATGTGGGGAAGCCATCGATAATTAATTGACTTACTAACTTACCCACTGACTTCTTTTTCGAACCCATTCATTTTAAATGCTTTCATTGACAAACTCCAACATGATGAATTCATGCTGGGTGGGAATCTTTTTGGTTGTCCCTAAAGAATGCCGTGGTTTGCAGTCAATCGATTTTGCTTTCAGACATCTGGCGGTTGTCATTGTTTAACTGATTGTCTTTTGCTTCAAGCACGAGCGATTTCATTGTTTGGCAATTAGCTGCATTAAATGTAGAAAAGAGTCGTTGACACACAATGGATGAGGTCGTTATTCTGATTACCTCCATGCGGACGCTAGTGCCATGGCTCGTTTTATTGTAGGGTAGACATACGAAAAGATAAATGTCCTGTCAACTTGTTGAAATCAAATATAACGTCTGTGAGGCGACAAAGCTAAAATGTGAAAAAGAAAGGGTAGCAGGAAAAGGAAATGGGGACATTCTTGTCTCGTTCCGCATCAGCGCTCGGGGGAAGCTTGGCGTATGGAAGCCATGACTTTGTGACAACCAGTGATCTCACATTACAAACTGTGGCAAATCTAAAATGGCCGACTTGGTGCTGCTCTTTGAGGTGCAACATGGTGTGCCTCCGTTCCGAAGGCTTTTCCTCTGCACGCTAGAAGCACGTGAACTAGCGCTGGAGCCTCTCTGTGGTCGGCGGTCGTGTTGGTTGTTGGGTGCGTCCTCCAGTTTGAGATAGTTGCAGCTTTGATTGTGATTTAGGTTGAGATGTCAGGATGCCGGACTGCTGATGCGGACTGACAGCTCTTGAGAGGACTGTCATAGCGGCGCATAGGAAGGCCGACTGGGCGGACGCCCCCCTGCCTCAGACCCCCCCTCTGTGCCGCAGAAAACAAAAGCCAGACGAGACAAGAGCTGCTCATATACCAGGAAACCGAAGATGGACTCAACTCCTCATATCTACTTGATTAGTTCCCTTCTGACAGCAGAGTAATTATTCATCCCCTTCCTGCTCCAAACTTTGAACTCTGAGAGGTTTTTCTCACATCCCCCCCACCCCCCAAAGTGAGACTCTCCTGTGATACAGAGCATATGGCTCAAAGAGGTCACCCTCTGCGGTCCCCCTCTGTTGCCCTACATTCTTGCTAATTTCCCTTTTGTTCACCCCTAATTGGAGCACAAACACGTCCCAGAATCGGTTAAATGATGATGGACACAGACATCTAACTTTGCTTGTGTTAATTCGATAGATGTAAATCTGCTACCATTTCAAGCATTTCTTTCGGAGAAATAAAGTAAGGATGCACCGATCCACTTTTTCTCACTTCCAATACCCATCCAGATATCTGAGGTATAGTGCCAAACGATACCAATCCGATACAGAAAAACAGAATTGAATTGACTTAAAATGTGTATTTTTAAAACGTAGAAATAAATGTACTGAATAACAAATGTACCTGAAACTCCTTACCAGTACAGTAAGACACTTACCAGTACACTTTAATACACCAATAGCTTAACAAGCTACAAACATGTAAAGACAATTTTAATTTATTCAGTGGGTATGATTAGAAGTGTAACGTATAATGTAAAATAATTGATAAAGAAACTGAAAATTGACTAAATCAATAGGTTGACTATCTTGGTCAAAACTGAAATAAATCTTTCAAATGGTTCAGAAAGTGAAACTAGCAATTCTAAATATAATATAAAACCAATAATAAGACACGACTTCGTTCAGAGCACAAATCATACAATTAGACTGAATAGATCTACCCTTATGGATTGGACATATTGTTACTGATACCTGGTCTAGAATTTTGGGAATATCTAGAATATTGGGACCGATAGTCATGTTAATATCAGATTGGTGCATTTCTAGAAAAATGATGCAACCTTGTGGCTCACATTTGATTGAAAGGCAAAAACCAACAAAAATGATGCCTTACACCTCCAATTAGAATTTAAAGATTATGGATCCTTGAAAATGTGTTCTTTAATTATTATTATGTTACTTGAAAATGGTCTCAAAACAACAATATTCTAGTTTATCGCAATAAGTTCTGGGACAATTTATTGTGACAGGCCTAATAACATGTATTACTTTAGTGATAATATCTTTGATTTGCATGCAGAAACTGCAAAAAGAACCTAGAATCTGAGTTCTTAATCAAGATCTTAAATATGTTGTGATTGCATTTGAATGAAAGAACGACTTGAAAAACATGAGCCACTTTTGCTACTCATACACCTTCTAGACTCTTCTGTAAAAGTTCAAAGTAAAGTTTCTCATCCATTTGAGATCTACAAACATCCTCCTTCCTTGTTCTCGCCACCATTTGCAGCAACTTTCCATCATTCACACACTGACGGTTCTGTATACATTGAGCAACTCCACTCAGTTGGCAGCAACTAAAGAGGAAAGAGGTCAAGGGATGGCGGAGTTTAGTGATTCGGGCTCTTCGAGAGCAACGCTCGAGTCTTTTCTGAAGCCGAGGCGGAGGAGGACGGAGAAAGAGGGAGCCATTTTGTGCGCCGTGTTGCTCAGCCGAGCGTAAAGCGTGATTAATTCAATAGCCGCCATCGAAGAGGAGGAGGAGGAGGAGGCTAGCAGCGCTGCAGCGCCGAGCATGACCCACTTTCCCTGTCAGATGTCAGGAAAAATTCCCCGCCACGGCCCTGTCTGCGTTTTCGCTTTTAACGACGACCCAGCGAAGCCCGGTCAAATCTAGTTTCATGATGTTTTTTTTTTGTTGTTTTTTTTTCACCACGCAGTATAAAAAAAGACACAAAAAAAAAAAAAAAGAGATAAAATGCTGCAAGGTTTTTGGCGCCGGTGATTCACAGGCCCTTGACCTCATTGTTTTAGGATGCATGAGCAGAATGAAACTATTGAAATGCAGCTCCATCTTTGAGACCGGACAGACTTTTTTTTTTTTTTTGTTGACCTAGATTAACAGCTGAGTTTGAGTCTTAATTGGAGATTTTTATTTTTTTTTTCCATTTTCCTCCGTCAGGGTTTTACAAATACATTTCCACCTTTAAGCACCATCTTGCCTCCCAAGATGAAACCATTGATTTAATCCCAGCATAAATCTGTGTTTTTCTTTTTTTTTTCTTTTTTATTCCTCCCTCCATCCCTCCCGCCTGCCCCTGGAGAGGACCTGCACCGCTGGCTCGGGTCTTAAACCCGGATTAAGGCTTTTTATGTAATCTGGTCTCCTCTGGGAGATTGGGAGGGGACAGCTGGCGGCCGAATCCCTGCCGCTCATCTCCCGAACCTCCGGTGCAGATTGGGATACATTTACAGTCAGAAGAGCGCTGCATATATCTATATATATATATTCATTTTGATACATGTCAGAGATTACAGGGAATCTATAAGCACTGTGTGTTATGGAGGAATCTGAACTGATGCTGGTGAGATAGGCTAATACAACAACCAAAATCAGAGGCTTGTTTGGATCTGTCGATGTTTAACATCTGAAATACTTTCACACTTTTCATGTTGCTGATGCTAATAAGATACAAGCCCTTATGGAAAAACTAATTTTACCGTGTTATATACGTTAAACTTTGTCTGCACTGAATCTGAAACAAATTCTGTTCTTTCTTTCAATTATCGGACAAGAGATTTTCCTTTTCCTTTGTGTAAAATTTGTTTGAAAATTATATGGAGTCAGCCTGTTCATTTATGAATTTCAGTCGCATCTTTTTGTTTTAGTTTTCCAAACATTTTCTATTTGTGTGCAAGTGTGATGCTGGTACTTATACATTTCTATAATCAACACATATTTCTATGTCTATTAGCTTAACTATAAAGGATGGCTCAGTTAAATCCAAACAAAGTAGATGAAAAATAAAAGATGAAGACATTTATTTATACTCAAAAGACATCTGGTGATCTATAAACAGTCATTTCTTTATAATTAAGATGATGTCCATAAAGTCTAATTGTGGTTTACAATAAATAATTTTTTATTTTTGTTTTACAATCCCTAAATGTGGTTAAAAAGACGACCAGATGAAGAAATCTTGTGTTAGCGGCCCGAAAAGGGAAGGGTGAAACGGTATTTCTCTGTTGTGGAAAATCTACAGGAAAATGTGCCGCTGACGACATAAAGTGAATGAAAAATAAAAAGTGAAAATATGTATTAGACAGATGGACAATAAGTTTATCTGTAGGCGTGTATCGACGTAAACAGTGACAATATTTTGTGGCAGAAAAAAATCTAAAAGATTAACGTCCAGTGACATCCAAATGTCGTCAATAAATGCACACAAAGACGTCCAAAGTGTGTATTTATGGCTTATAAATGCATCAGACTTTTAGATGTCTAAAAGTCACGGAAAAGTACAAAGTAAAGCAATATTTCTATAAAGAATAAACATCTTTATAAAAACAAGTGAAGTCTTAATTTAGCCAAAACATAAAAAACAATGAAGAAAATGTGTCTACTTGTATGTCTGCAGTGAGTCAAAAGGGAAAAGATATTTTTTGCACGGTGTAGAAAAATAAACACAACACACCTAATTATGTCACAGCGCGTCTGAAAAGAAAAAGACGGAAAGATATTTTTTATGACGTAGAAAAGACGACTAACATAAAACACTAAAGGTGCTTGATAGGTAACTGGTACCAAAAAAATATACAATAAGAAAATACATCTATTTAAATTCATCTTAAAATGGAGATGGAAGGAACAGAGTGAAAACACATTCAATTTTCAAAGTAGAAAAGGTGTCTACAAAGAAATATGTAACAATGGTCAAAATGTACAGAGAGAAATGAATGCCAAATTAAAATAACTTATAAAATAATGATTTAAATAAGTCATACATTTTTCAATTAAGTTTGGGGGCGCTGATGACGGGACTTCAGACAGCTAACACAGCTAGCGCTCTCCCGTGAACGTGTTAGAGATATTTCACACCAATCTAGAGATCTAGAGGCTGGAGCTGCTCACCCAGATTTTGTGGTAAATAAAACACAACGATTTAATAATGTTATCAAAGCTATTCCTGCGCTTTCCAGGGAAGATATTGATAGGAAACTTGGAAGACTTCCCGTTTGAAGCAGCCAATCAGGCGTCAAGATCTCTATAGTAGCTGCCCTAATCCCGCCCACCCCATGTTTAAATTAATTCATAATGTGCTTCAGGACAGGTACAATCATTTATTCAAATCATGAAATGATTATATGTAGTTTTTAAAATAAAATCAATATGTTTTATTGCGGCACATACAAATTATTCCATATTTAATAAATAATTTCTGTAATTTATGACATGTAAAACAATTAATTACAGATTGACATAATTATTTCTCAAGTTATTTATTTATTGGACTTTGGCACTCTTCACTCTCCATAGAAAAGTGCAGAACTGTCAAAGACAGGAAATAGACATAGAAGTAATAAACGTTTCTCATTATTCAAAAATATATTACAACTTTCTGAAAAAGGCATAAAGAGGCTCACTCTTTTCACTCCGTTTCTTCTGGATGACTGAAATTAAGAGTTAATCCTGCTGTGTCTGAACGATAAAAACGGAAATACTTTTTATGACACGAGTGTGTTTTTATCAGCTCCCAGCTTCACGCATCGTCATGTAAGAGTTCTTAGCCACACATAGAAGAGAAATGGATTTATTTCAGTTTCCACATGGCAACAGAGCCTGGGATTGACAGCGACTTTGTCTGTTCGGTCAAGGTCAGCTGCTGCAGGAGCTTTTCCGCTCGCTCTGAAACCAAGGATCAAATAAAGCAGCAGATGGCAAATTCGTGTTTTAAGACAAATCATCATTTTATTTTTGGTTTGTTTGTTTGTTTGTTTGTTTAGTAAAAAAAAAAAAAAACTTGTGGATTTGAAGCTTTTGGCTTACCCAGGACTCTCTCTCCTAGTGATTGGAGGAACGTCATCCTGATTAAACAAAAGCCGAGCCGTGCTTTCAATCCGCGCCGCGGTGTTTGGGAATTCTGTCAGAGAATCCGGCTGCAGATTAAAAACCCCGCAGCAGACCTCATGTGAACATTCACATGCATTCTTTTTAGAGTAAGGTTGTGGGCTGAGGCGCCCTCTAGTGTTTGAGCTGATAATTGTGAATCCTAAAGTCTGAGTCATGACATCAGATGTCAGGCAGAATTAGAGATAATCCAGATTTGATAAAAAAAAATATGATTTTCATTGTTACACTATATTATTTGTAATCATCTTGAATAAGTCTTATAACGAACAGCAGCACACATTCCTAGGCAAGGGGGGGAAAAGTAATATAACAGTAGCAAGTGTAAAATTCAAGCCTCCCACCTTGAGTTGACGATGTTGTCTTACGTTTGATTGAGCCAAAACGCAAATTAAACCAGTGCAGTAAAAAAAAAAAGGGTTTTGCTTTTTGGTCATCAATCAAATTTCAAAATCAGAAAAAGATGATTTGAGCAAAAGCAAAATGAATGTATCACAACTAAGCTGGAAAAGGGGTAGCCCCCAATCTTAAAATTTCTTTTCTTGTTTCAGCATCACGAGCCACACCCACCTAATAACCAAAAAAAACCTGACGACATGTAGGGTTTGATTTCTTTACATCATATCCTGATGTAAAGAAATTAAACAACGGATGAGGAAGCAAAGTAATTTACATCGGTCAGGGAAGGATTATAAAGCCTTAGAAATTCATTATCCACAAACATAGAAAACATAGGATTGTGTTCAACCAAAATAACTCCAATCCCACATTGACAACAAAAGAACAATATCCATAGCCATACAGGCCTCACTGCCTTAGCTAAGATTGGCATTGACCTAATTGATGCCACCACATCTGCTGTCCAGAGAAAAAAAATCCTCAAGCAGAATCTCTGGTCATCAGTTCAAGAGCTTAAGCTCGAGCTCCAGGACTGGGAGCCAAAGCACACTGGCCAGTCCACCTCTGAATGGCTCAAAAAAACTAAATACAAGTTTTGGAGTGGCCCAGTCAAATTCTGGATTTAAATCCAATTGACACGGTTTTCAGGATGCTGGATCAAAACAACATTCCAAAGAAGAGTGGGGCAACATCCCTTCACAGTGATGTTTAGAAGTATAGCCAAAGCCCGACCTGAAATTCGGACCAGGTCAGATCAAAATTATAGCCTTGGGCGACACTACTAACCCAGCAGAGTGAACAGTCGGAGGTCTGGACCTCGCGCAGTCTTACCATGACGTTCAGTAAGAGCGCGGCAGATGTCACAGTCAGACAGTTTAGTGGACAACTACTCTGCCACAGTGGGTTGGTTTGAATAGCTTCTTTTCCTTCATTTGAAAGCTGCTTTCTGTATTTACCTTAGTCTGCTATTATTTGAGAAATCTATACTGATGCTCCTGATAGTCCAAAGAAAAGCTCCCCAGTTGGTACAAATTTTTATTCCAATGTTTGGAAAGTGACACAGTCTTCAAGCACCTTAGATCTCTGTTTTCTTTTTTCTCGCCCAGCAGCTGACCAGTCAGCCGACTCCACCACCTCCTCTCTCACGAGACCACACCCCTTCCTTTCACTTCCAACCCCGACATGGAGCCCATCAAGGTTCAGTCAGAAGGTGGCCTAAACGTGACCCTCACCATCAGGCTGCTGATGCATGGAAAGGTACGACATAATTCCTGCAAATCCTCTGTCTTCAAGGTTGATCTTTAGCAGCAAGTTGAGATTAAACCTGCTTGTCCTCCTTCTCCTACAGGAGGTGGGAAGCATCATAGGAAAGGTATTTATCACAAGCACAACAACTAGAGCTTTCCAAGTGGGATGTTGTCTCACTGCAAACATCTAACTGCTGTTTAATCTGCTTCTCAGAAAGGAGAGACTGTGAAGAAAATGCGCGAAGACGTAAGACCTTTTCTCATCGCATCCATCAGTCTATTGCTATATTATTAAGATGGAACTGCACATTTTCAGCTTTCCTTTTTCGTACAGAGTGGCGCCCGCATCAACATCTCAGAAGGGAACTGTCCAGAGCGGATAGTGACCATCACCGGGCCGACAGACGCCATTTTCAAGGCATTCGCCATGATTGCCTACAAGTTTGAGGAGGTAAAGCTTTCAGTTGGATTCGTAATTAGATCCGTTATGGACATAATCATTGACCAGCGATCAGTATATACAAAGTCTGATTTGCAGTAGGATGCACCGATTATGCTTTATGTTACTGTAAATATGTATGTAAAGCTATCAACAAAAAAAAAAGCTCGATCTTTTTCTGAGCGCCTCTGCTGGCTCATTGCCACCCAGAATGCAAAGCAGGCTCGGTTGTCTTATGTAGGACAGAAATGTGCTGATCTCACCTTGCAGCACCCTCTGAAAGTGGGCCAGTACCGTGTTTTCATTTGGCTGTTCAATCGCCGTCCAAGACTGTTTACGCTGCAGATGGACCGACCTGCCAACAGATCGCTTAATCTGTTGGCAGGTGTCTTTGTCTTTCTGCAGACAAAGACAAACAAGACGAGATTTCTGAACTGAACTGTTACTTTGAACCAGTTAATTAGTCATATTTGGGTGGAAGTAGATGGAATTATGAGGTAATTACATCATTTGGAAAAATTCAAGCCAGGAAGTTAAAACTTCGGCATATGTTGGCCTTTCAAATGGGCACCAGCTGCGTTTCCATTAACTACATGAATGCACAAATACATCTTTGATTTCAATTTGTAAAAGTTGCAGAAGTTTAAAGTTTATGTCTTATATTGCCAAATATGCATTATATGTGAAAAAGAGAAGAACTTTTTAATAAGACATGGCGTGTCCTCGCTTCCCGTTCAGGACATAATCAACTCCATGAGTAACAGTCCGGCCACCAGTAAGCCTCCCGTAACCCTGAGGCTCGTCGTTCCTGCCAGCCAGTGCGGCTCCCTGATCGGCAAAGGCGGGTCCAAAATCAAAGAAATGAGAGAGGCAAGCAGAACTTTTGTTACCTACATCATATCCATATGAAATAATGAAAAGATTTCCATATATGTTCTCCAAATCCAGGATTAATGGAAATCAAATAATTCCCTTTTAACCTCTTTCCTCTGCATAATCCCAAAAGCGTGATTGTGAAACCTCTTCTGCCATAACTCTCTCCCTGTGAATATATTTAAAGACGACTAAAAGGTCACGTTCTGGTTTTATGTTTGCACCAGTCGACGGGAGCTCAGGTCCAGGTGGCAGGCGACATGCTGCCCAACTCCACAGAGAGAGCGGTGACCATCTCCGGGGCGCCGGAAGCCATCATCCAGTGTGTCAAACAGATATGTGTGGTGATGCTGGAGGTACAGTGGGGAAGGGAAAGGGAGGGACACACACACTCACAAAACCCAACATGGAGGAA
Source organism: Alfaro cultratus (assembly GCA_903066825.1). Classification (NCBI taxonomy): domain Eukaryota; kingdom Metazoa; phylum Chordata; class Actinopteri; order Cyprinodontiformes; family Poeciliidae; genus Alfaro; species Alfaro cultratus. Next base: position 73,944 of record CAEFZX010019986.1, on the reverse strand, counting down.
AGCACGACATTGGCTTTTCAGCTAGAAATCTGTAACCTCAAAAAGTTCAACGTCTGTAAAACTTCCTACTGACCAATGAGAGTGGCCAGAGCAAATAGGGATGAAGGCTGTTCTCCTCCAGACCGTTAATAAAATGTTACTGTAACATTTCTATGCATAAAATAAATTTGTTTCTATATCTAAAATAAATTAGTGCATTAAAATAAATCTCTGTATTTCTAAAAGAGTTGCACCGATTCAACTATTTTCACTTTCGATACCAATATCGATATCTGAGGTTTAGTATCGCCTGATACCGACCAGATACAGATAAATAGTGCTGACTGAAAATGTTTCTTTTTTTAAACACAGACATAAATGTACTGAATTGTGCACCAGTACAGCACACTTAAATACACCAATATTACCACAAGCTTGGTCAAAGATGTAAAAACAACTTTCATTTGTTCAGTCACAACAACCAATGTCAAATAAATAATAAAGTAATTGACAATAACAATAATTTGACTACCTTGTCCAACATGTAAAGAGAAACCAACCTTCTTCCAAATGGTTCATAAACTGTAATTAGGACTTCTAAATATAACTTAAAATCCATAATAACGCATGATGCCGCTCAGAGCACAAAGCATAGAATTAGACTGAATAGATCTGTCCTTACGGATCGGACAAGTTGTTATTGGTCTAGAATTTTTTTCAAAATCACAACCAATACAGATATTGATATCGGATCAATGTCCCTTTTTGGTCAACTTAGATTGCTGATATAGACTGCATTCAAAATGTTGATATTTTTATATCATTTAGCAACTTTTCGGACAGTCATAGCAACTTTCTCAGGTGATGAGCACCTTTGTATATTTCCTCCTCCTCAGTATGCATTTAGGCACTCTGAACCAAAACAGAACATTCTACCCAGTCCTATTTATTCTTCATCACTGTTCTCACATGTCAGAGTTCTATGTCGGATCTTCTTCTTGCCCCATTAATTTTAACTATCTGCACAGCCAGTTCTCCATTGGGCCTTCATGATGGCACCAGCCATGGATGCTAGGACTTTTGTGACATGACTGTAAGTCTCCAGAATACGGACCGAGAAATATATTTAAAGTGCAAGTATGTTGAGTCGTCATTATCCAGTTGAAAGTGGTTTTTCCAGGTAAATCCAGGTCTAGTTGTGCACTGAACCACAGTTTGGACATTTTATGTCAGCATGAACACACAGTGAAGAGCACTTTCGTGTGTCACAGGTTGTCTTCCCCCAACGGCACCGTCCCCTTCTGGTCTCACTTTATGCAACTTCTGTCTCTCTTCTCTTCTGCTCTAACACTTTCTCCACATTTCCCCCCTTCCTACCTCCCGTCCCCCCACTCTCTCCTCCTTTGCTCTCCTCAGTCCCCACCGAAAGGTGCCACCATCCCCTACCGCCCAAAGCCTGCCTCCACCCCTGTCATTTTTTCAGGTGGCCAGGTAAGAGCAGACCCACTGGGGGCGTCAACAGCCAACCTCAGCCTCTTACTGCAGCACCAGCCACTGCCTGTTAGTGTCGCACCAGGTTTTACTCACTCTTCCTCCCAACCCTCACTCCCCCGTTTCCCAGACCCCCCGTCCCCCGACTAGCATGAAACCACCACTGCAGTTTACTGTCACCCACCAGCCTGAGCCGCTTGAATCAGAACTGAGATAAATATTGCCAGCAAATGACAACGCTTCTTATTTCCTTCAGATTAAAAAGAAGACAGTAAACCAATGGGTTCGGATTGGGTTTGGTTAGTGGGGATGATTATTGGATTTATGAAACAAATTTTTTGCAACCGTTTTCAGGATTTCCCTTAGAGAGCTTGCCAAACCCGATGATAGGGATGCTACCAGTTGCCCCACTGTGCTTTTGTACTAATAAATCTTAGGATTTGACAAGAAATTTTGAAAATAAAGCATCAACAGAAAAGAAAACATAACATTAGACTAGCAGAATGAGTTGCATGTCATACCAAACTTTACTGTAAAACAAGGTGTGATCAGGACAGGATCTTCAATGATTTTCAAAAGATCAGGTACTTTTGGGTTGTGTCTGCCCTTGCAGTGTACAGATAGGGCAAAATATCCTAAAATCTAATGGCCAATCACTAATAAGATGATGATAAAATACGTATTTGTATGTTATTTGTGCTACCATGTTAGTTTATGCAATCGTATGGTATATACGTCACTGAGCAATCAGATTCTCAACGCATTAGCACCGAAAAAACTGTGCATCCTACTATTTACGGTTTACAACGAGGCATTAATATACATCTTATTATTGGTATTAGCAGCTTACCATAAGGCTTTGATATTTGACTTGTATGTTGGTGCAGTATTCTCCAAATCAAGCTTCCTGTGTGGGAACTCTGCACAGTACTCGGCAATTAGTACAGTGTGCTAATCTGTACTCCTAGTTTAACCCGTCTGTGCTATCAATTACTGGACGAGGCAAACTGTACAGTTTGACTTAAAACTGTATTCAATTTAATACCCGACTGCATGTAGGTTTCAGTAACCCTGACTTAGAATTTCCAGTGTTAAGCATGTAAATAACCAGTAAAAAAAAGAAAAGCCAAACAGCTATTACATCTTTGAAGTTTGTAACTTTCATTTTCTCAACTCTGATTTGATTCCCTAAAAAATAAAGAAATCACTTCTTGGAGAGATAAGTTTACTTTCACAAGCCACATTCTGGCCAAGTAACTATCAGATCTCAGTCAAGAAATCAAGTAAATAAGCTATTGATAAATCATCAATAATTGATGATTTATTGATGACATAAATAGTCAATTTTTAAGTCAAGATTGAACCTTTTTTCTTCCTCTGAAATCAGTTTTTCCATCTGTGCGGTTGAGTCCTTTACATTTTAAAATCTAATTTAGCTCACTTCTGACCTCTGCGGCCTTAAAAGCGCAACACAACCAGTAGGACCAGTCACCCCGCTCCTGTCAGGGTTCCTTCTCTGGTTTTCTCCACACTCTCCCAGTCACCACCCTGCTGTCTGAGTCGTTCCTTATTGATTTGAATTCAACTGGATCTGACTGATGAATAGAAGCAGGACTGATTTGAGTCTAGAGTGCATGACTTTACGTCATACGGCTATGAATATAAATCGATTTCAGCTTTTCGGTTCGTTGGCAATTCTATGTGTTTTTGTGTCTGGTCAGCCAAAGTAACGTGATAACGACCGGCTCTTTTCTTCATGTTCACAGGCTTACACCATTCAAGGACAGTACGCCATCCCTCATCCAGATGTGAGTGCTAACCCCACGAGGCAGCCAACACTGCACTCTCCGTCAATCTTTCTATCCACCCTATTAATATTAATTAATAATATTAATACTTTTCTTATGGTTGTGCATTTCCTCTCTTCTGACTTTATAGCTCCTTGGCTACCTGCCTTCTCTTTTGCTTCAAATCTCATGAGGCTTGGCCTGAAGGGAAACTTTGATAATTTACTCGTGGTTATGAGAATGTTAAGTAATCAGCATCAAAATCAAAAGTAGTCCTGATTGTATGTATATACATCTATTTCTGTTTATTTAGAACTAAAATGAAGACACTTTTACCAAGGATTATACAAAAAAAACAACCTGGAACTAAACAATAATAACTACATACATAACTACATGCCACCTATAATATTATAAATATTCCAAAGTGAAACTAAATATAGTCACAACTCTCACCATATGAATTTGATCAAAGAGCTATTATACTTTTGTTTGTTTTTTCAATAAATTTTGGACTTTTCAAACTCAAAAAATTCAACATTTCTTTTTGGATAAAACGTTTCTAAGATTAATCTAAAAATTTTTGTTTTTTGGTAGAAATTTACTCCTTTCCACATCTATCTACAATGACCCTAATACGCTCTTGTTTTATCCACACTTCCATTAACCTCATTTTCCATAAAATCTGTATTTTGCCGTCTTGAACACATCGGAAGTGAGAAACACTGCTAAAACCGTCTCCTTCAAAAAAGGGCTCACACAACTAGCAGAGAAACACTACTGCCTAAAGCAGGTCTTGCACAGGATGTGTATGCACCCTTGATACATTATATATATGATTTTATCTCCCTTTGTTTGAGTTACTGAAACCTTGATCCTACCCCTTTGTTTTGGAGGCTATGCGTCACACCAGTGGCTAAAAGGAAACGGATTTTAATCTGCACAGCACCCAAATAAAGAATGAAAAATGTTTCCAAATCGAAAACAAAGAAGAAAAGCTTTAAAAAGAATATATTGCTAGGAATGCAACAGAGCTCCTGCAACAGGTTGGAAACTTGTGCGGTACTATTCTAGAGAAAACAACTAAATGTCCTACCAACCAAGAATACTCCAATCAGGCCAAGTCCAATGCTCCTTCTCTCCAATTTTTTTTTGCTCTCCGTCTCTTTTGCTTTTTGTTCTTTGCCTCTCTACTTCTCCTCAGCTCCTTTCTTTACTTTTGTGCCATTTCCAGCAGACCTCTATATAACTCTCTATGTCTGTCTGTGTGTGTTTGTGTGCGAGCCGGAGTGGGTTTTTAATGATGACCTCATAGCTCTGCTGTCCTCCTCCTCCCCCCCTCAGCAGTTGAGCAAGCTCCACCAGTTGGCTATGCAGCAAACCCCCTTTACCCCCCTCGGACAGACCACCCCTGCCTTCCCCGGTACGTACCCACCTACACAATGACCCTCTTTACCAAAAATCCTTCTCTCGTTTTTACCTGTAGAGAAAAACACTTTCTCTTCCTCCTTTTTTCTCTCTCTCTCTCACGCTCTCTCTCTCTCTTCTTTGGCTGGATCTGTCCTATCTCTTTATTCTTCATTCTCGTTTTTTTCCTATTGGTCTTTGTGGTGCACTGCAATTGACATGGCCTGCTGGTGGTCTGCTCTTGTTGATGTTGAGGTTTCTTTTGATGTCTGGTTTTCCCTCAGTAATTCTTTTGGAATAATACAAACTAATATAGATTCTTATTTTGAATTAACTGTACTCAAGGTCCTCAGGCAATGACGTATGTGGGCTTTGCTTAGGCCTGAGCCACGCTTGTGTGATTCAGTTACTGCTAGTAGTCTGTAAAGAGAGTTCACGACTTGTTCCCTCAACATGCCAAACTGTTCTCTGTCCTTTTGCTTTCCTCCCTTTCTTTGTCTGCTTCCTGTGTTCAGCAGCAGGTCTGGATGCCAGTAACCAGGCCAGTACTCATGAACTCACCATTCCCAATGATGTGAGTATAGATTTATGTTAGTCCATTTCAATAGCTGTGTTTCCACTGACCATAAATTTGGAGTTATGAAAATAAATTCACTTAGAGGAAACACGCCGGAAGACTCATTTTCAGATCAATCATTTTAGCGATAGCATGAAGTGGTTTTCCATTCGTATCAAAATTGGTGTATTTTGGTGTATTCTGCAATAGAGACAAATTTGTCACATCATGCTGGTTTGCATACAGCAGCAATGCCCTCCTTGATCAATGCACAGCTGGCTCCACCAGAGGTGTAACAGCATCGAACGTTTCATCAAAAGTTGAGTTTGTCATTCAAAACCGGTTAATTCATAGCTGTTCTGTAAAACTGGACACTACAATTTCCCCAAAACACCCAGAATACACGTAGCCGCTTCCAATAGTAAAAAAGTTGTCACTTCAACACCTGACTAACACACCGACGCCTCTTCTGATGGCTAAGGATGAGCGTTAGGGCCATGGCTGAAACATGAATATATCTCATGTTTTCATCCATCGCCGTCATAAGTTTTTGTGATTTATCACATGAACAACCTTATTCACGTGAGATTTTAATTGCACTTCTTATGTAATGGAAACACCGCCTTTGCGAAATTGTGTTTTTTTCAACATTAGCAGAATCTCACAAACGTTTTGCGTAAACATTTATAATGGAAAAGCAGTTAGCGTAATTTTCCCCCCCAATTATAGCAGATATAAAATTAGGGTTTCTGATTGTTTCGTCAATAGGGGGTTTTAAAATACAGGTGTCCAAAGTGTATGGCAAACATGCAAGAAAAAACCCCAAAACATTTTAATATTACGCAAATTTAGAGAAAAAAATCTGAGAACTTTAAGATATTAAGGACTTGAAAAAAAATGTTTGTAAAAAAAAAAATAAATAAATTATTTGTTTGTTTCCTGAGCACTTTCATACAGAAAATTTTGTCCCACTGACAAAATGTTTGGACACGCTTGTTTCAAAAGATAGTATTATTACAGAAGCCAATTGTTGTACTCATGTAGAAAGTGTTAGGGCTTACAAAGCTCTAGCCATCCTAATTCCTGCACCATTTTCTTCCCAGCTAATAGGCTGCATAATCGGACGCCAGGGAACCAAAATCAACGAGATCCGTCAGATGTCTGGGGCGCAGATCAAAATTGCTAATGCCATGGAAGGGTCATCGGAGCGCCAGATCACCATCACAGGGACCCCCGCCAACATCAGCCTGGCTCAGTATCTCATTAATGCAAGGTCGGAGAGCTCAGTGTTAGAAGATTCTACTTTATTGTTTTATTTTTGAGCGAAGGGGGAAAAAACAACAAAAATCTAACATGTATCAACCTGTAGGTTCAGAGACGTGGCTGCCATGTGGAACGACCCATCATCCATGACCACATCCTGAGATCCCTGACTGGCTCCTCCGTTTGGCCCTTTCCAATGACCGACTACCGCAGACAACCCTGATGAAGCCCCTCGGACTCTGGCTCTGGCTCTCCGAAATCCCTGACCGCCTCACTGCTCTGGTTTACTCTAGATCAGAGAGGTTTTGGTGGCTGCTTATATTTCAGAAAGCCACATTAAATCAAAGATTAAAAAAAAACAAAAAAAAACAAGACATACAAAAAACTGTTGATTAGTTTTTTTTAGGGAACTGTTAAAGCATGTTGAATGTTTATTAGAACAATCTGTGTTCATTTTTCTTGGTTTTCTCTTCGTCTATTGCTTTTCTAAATATCCTTCATTGCTGCGTCATAGAACAACATTTAAAAAGTATTAGCAAACGACTGAAGATTTTTGTAGAACGTAGGTATCTGTATGTTACTAAACAGCTGCTCAGTGATGCTATCGGCAGAGTGTGTGGTGGGATGTAGCCAAATGACTCAAGTTTAATTACAGAATTTCAAAAGCAAAAAAAAAATAAAAAATTGGACTGTTCCTTGTCAAATCTCTGCCCAAGACTCTTTGCTGCATCACATGACCCTTTGAAGCCAATGGTATCACTCCTCCAGCCTCCCTTCTCATGTTAATTTCCTCTATTTACAATATTGATTATACTGCATGTGTTCAGTGTTGTGTCGTTGCGTATTTGAGTAAAAAAAAAAACCTGCTCCGTGTTTGTGCTTCATGAGATGTTGCTGTCACACCTTTGTGACCCTGTTTCTTTTCCATAAACCTTTGCAGCATTTTCGACCGTTCACGTCCAGTCCTACTCCCCGCCCAGACAGAAAGACTTTCCAACATCGCCTCCGATTAATCGTAGCTATATACTGTAGATGCATGGATGAGAATTAGTGAAAATCAGTGACTTAAAACACTGACGAAAATTTTTAATGATTGTTTACTAACTTATTATGTTGTTTTTTTTGTACAAGGACTATTGTGACTCGTCACATTAGTCGACTACGCGGCGCTCATGCAATAGACAACTCAACACTTTACTCTGGACTGCCTCTGGTGTGGGAGGATTAGTTGGACTTCAAAGTCAGGTGCTGTCCAAACGTTTAGGGTTTTTCAGCCAACTTCGAAGAGGCTTAAAGGTTTGGACACATGGTACTTTTGGGGCCAAGGAATGTTCAGGGGTTCATTGGGGGGAACCCGCAGGGCCTGGGCGGACGTGACCACTCAGTCTCTTTTTCATGATTGTTCATCTTGTCATGTTTTGTCATCGTCACGCAGTTGATTTGACGCTTTAGTTTTGAATGTCTTTTCATTGTCACAACCACGTCAGCAACTTAATTGTTTTTGTAAAGGACAAGTTGGATGACAATTTCTGCTTTGCTGGTTTTTCATTAAGCCAGGATGTATTTATCTATACTGTAGTGTTGTGATGCACATATTTTTTTTTGTTCGCTAAGCTAAGTTTGTTTTTGCTGTATTGTACCTAATATGAGAAGGAGGTGTGGGTGATATTTGGTCAACTTAAGTAATTCAACTATCCATTGAATATGCTACTTGTTCAGGATGCTCTACAGATGCTAAACAACTTGAGTGATCTTCTTTTAGAGCTTCTGCTGAGCTCAGTTCAGCATTGAACAATTCTTGAATGTTGTTGTTGAAGCACATTAACTCTAATCTCACACAAACGCTTTGCATTTGCAGTAAATTTATTCCTACACACACCAATATTCTTTTATTTCTAGTTGTAAATTTACTACAAAAGGAAAAGTCAGACTTTTTGGGAACACTGTTACTGCTACATCAAGTACTGCTAGCCCTCAGCTAAATTAGTATTACACTGGAAATAGAACATGACTATCACCACCTGAAATTTATTAATCCACATCTAATTATTTTTTAGGATAACTAATGTTAGGCTACCCAACACCAAGTCTGAAAGCCAGAAACTGTAATTCAATGTTTTATAAGCTATTAAATTTCTGTGAACACTTTATATTTTAAAATTAATCAAGCATCACGCTGAATATGAATAATTTCTTTTCGTAGTATTGTTAGGGATAATTGGAGTGGAATAAATCCAGCGTAGGGCATTTTTGAATTTTTATAACTTGTTACATTTTTGCAAATATTTTTAACTAATTAAACAGCATATTAAAAGTCATCAACATTCTTAAACAATATTAGTCCTTATTGGCTACCATAGAAGTTAAAATTAGCAGTTAGCTCCAAGTTTGTTGCATTTTTATTTAGAAAAATTCTAAATTAAAATTAATTAAAAGTTCTGATTGTTACATTTTGTGAATTATATGTACAAAATCAATATTAATAACTTTCCAAAATAACATCAACACTTGCTAGAAAATGTCTCTGTTGGCTGGCTAGCTTAATAGTTAGCTCTGGCTATGACTAAAGTAAAGCCAAGGAAGTCTAAAATGTAAAACTTGTAAAATGCATGTCTTAAAAGTTTTCTTTTACCATCATATTAAGCATTAATGTTTCTAAAATAATTTCACTCCTTGAAAAATGTTCCTCTATTGGCCAGCTAGCATAACAGTTAGCACTGGCTTTGGCTAAGCTATGTTAGCTTGATTAAAACCCAGAAAGGTCTACATTTAAACCCAAGTTTGGCTTTTGTGTTTTACAAGTTTAATATTCTAGTGAATACTAAAGCATCAGATCGAATACTGATAAATTTTGAAAGTAACATAAATGCTTGACAGCAATATGCCACTCTTTGTTAGCTGGCTTACTTACAGTACATTGGCAGTAGTTATGCTAAATTTCCAGACAGCTAAAAGTAAAGTCCAGCTCGAAACATTATTTTCCAAACTCACTTTTCCTCTCAATCTTCAGTGCTTTGATAACAAAATGAGACTATGTACATGGACCAAATGCTGTTCAAATCTACTAAAAGATACACAGTCAATGATTATTCTGCAATAACTCTTTATTTTTTAATGTATAATCAAGTAGTCGTGGTAGCCTTGAATGGATTTGTGTTTCTTTTAATTTTTCTCGTAATTTCTTGTATTTAAGTGGGAATGTTTGTCAAAAAAAAAAAAAAAAAAGAAATTATGTTTTTAGGACGGTTTGCTAATACCAGACAGGGAATTATTTCTGCGTTACGCGTAAACAGAGAATACCCTGGAGGTTGATGTGGCTTTTTTTACAACGGTTTTCAGTGCATGTGTACGATCGAAATGTTCGCTTTAACAAGCAGTACTGATTAGCTGTTTCTATCACAGCTGAGTGTGCATTAAACAAATGGTTTTGTTGTATATTTTGAAACTGATTGCAAAGCATAGCTATTAAGTTGTAAGGCTAAGTAATGGCAGAGCGAGTTCAATGACATCAGTATTCATGTGTTACTCAGTGTTTGAAAATTGTATTTACATTTGTGTATATGCCTGAGTATGCCACAACTTTGAAACAAACTGCAACTAATGCAATAATAGGGTGCAATGTGCAATTATTTAATCGGTTATTTCTTTATTTGCTTGGTAGATACAGAAGAGCTGTGTAGCCTGTTGAAAATGCTTTTATTTTATCAACGTTTAGCGTGGCAGTAATGGCTGGAGAAAAAAAAAGATTCATCAGATTTTTTTGTTAGTTTTGTTCATGTGTATTGCAGTTTGGGGAAGGAGGGGTGGGGTGGTGATGGAACTTTGTAACTATTTTCAATTGATTTATTTGCTATGTGCAGATCTATATTAGTTGTGAGTAATTACATAGGTTTTAATTTAAAAGTGTTGGTAAGACTAAAAATCAAATAAAGTTTAAATTTTTTCCTTCTGAGACTCGATTTTCTCTGGGGGCAACGGGGGTTTCACTGTAAATGCTAATTAAGCTAACAGCAAGCTAATAAGCTAAAATGTTACTACAAATCTTTGTATCTCAACAAGTAAAAATTCATCACAAAAATGCTTATGCTAATGGCACATACAACAACAACAACAACTGAGTTGTTATTGCTTATTTGAATCAACTTGAATCAAATAAACACAATTCGGCCTCAAGGGAGAAAAATCTCACCTATAGTCAGATTATCATTATCCAGAAAACTTTGCAATTAGCATAATTTCACTCATGTTAGTACATTGTAACAACTAATTAGCTATGCTAAGCTCTACTAATGTCTCACAATGTATCCAAATTAATCAGGAATCATGCAAGAGAATTAGTTTTTTGGAAGAACGAAAATTCTGTCTAATCGTTTTCTCTTTATGTCTCTATTGAAAAAGGGCAATAATATGCAAAGAATACCGACCTTTTTTTTTTTTCTCATTTTATTTAAATGAGTTGCAAAATGTCCTTTCTGCCGTTTGGTCCCTTAATGATTTTGCCCACACATTCTCCTCGGACAAAAGACAAAACCAACTTTTTCTTTATTAAACATTCGGGTCAAAGGTTTGGGAATTTAACCTGCCGGTGCACAAGTAGTGATGTGTCGCAAATTGAGGCCAATGTTTCTCATTTTCCCTGCAAACTGATGTCAAGAGGGGAGCAAATGGTGTGAAGGAGACTGAAAACGCTGCGGGAGAGGAGAGGGGAAAAGAATCTGGCGCGCTCAAGAAAGGTTTATTGAGAGAAGAAAATGTTCTTCAAAATGGCTCACACTGAGCAAACAGGAAGTTTTTGTTGAGGAAAAGGAGCATCAACAAAAGCTAAAGTAAAATAATTAAAAAACTACATAGAAATTACATTTATCTCACACAAATAAATGAGTTGTAGCTGAGGTTTATTGTGCTAACCGAGATACTGAAAATACAGAACACTTTTACGGAAAAACACAAAAATACTCAAACGTTTTAAATGATGAAGTACATTGAAGTACTTCTATTTTAGGAAACCTCATGCCTGATACAGCAATCACTGCCTCACAAACACAAATAATACTCTTGGGAATGTCCTTCTTTTAAGTGTTCACAGTAACTGAATTTAATATTTTCAAATTAATTGATATGACCGTTATTGAGCAAACAGTAAGAAACTTATCACGATAACTGATAAACGATACAATACCTGCCCACCTTTTACATCTGTTCAGTTCAATTTATTTAAATAGCATCTATCCACAACACACGTTCCTCCTTGTTTGCAGACTCACAAACATCCCCACAGCATAATGCTGCCACTGCCATTTTTTAACCATCCGGATGGTATCTTTTCTTAAAAGCCCAAATAAGAGTTGTTTTTATGTCGGATAAAAAGCTACATGTCTCACCCTTCTGTAGAGCGTGCCACCCACTACGTTTCCATTCTCTCCAAACATCCCCGCAGCATCATTCTGCCGCCACCACTTTTCACTATGAGGTTGATTCCTTTCTTCTTCTTTTTTTTTCAGGTGTTTCACTTACACACACGAAAACAAAAACTTTTCATTTTAGTCACATATGACCACAAGTTGAACCGCGCTACTTTTCTGACGTGCGTCTTCTAGATAATTAATCATGCGATTGGCAAATACACTCACGCTTAGATTGACAGAAGCTGCTTCTTCTTCTACTAATAATTTCTGGCAGGCTGTAGGCTGGCTTAGTGTAATGCTGCCCCCCACTGACCTTGTTGGGGGTTTTTTTTTTACAACAATAAGTAATGCACCTTATTTAAACAGATGTTCATCTAAGATATGGTTTCTGATTAGATATTTTTTGCAAATGTTGGCTAAATAATTTCAAAATTGTATATCTTGTTTTAAAGAATCGGCTGTTCTTGGTCTTGTTTAGAGTATTGATGTCACAGCCTTACATTTTCGCGGAGTGGTACTTTTTATTTCCAGGGATATTACTGGTTATCATCGTTTTACTCTAAAAACTCCTAAAAATTAGTTTTTTCATAGGACACAATAGCAAAACTTTTATTTAAAAAAATTCAATGCTTACAAATTCTCCTTTAAGGTGCAGTATATCCAGTGGCTTCTTCAGTCATTAAGTCCTTTTGGATGTTGGGGGGATGGTGGGAGGGTCACAATGATTAAATGTTTGGTGTCCTCCCTCTCGGGCCAAAGCAGAGTGAGCAAAAAACCCAATGTCAGTCGAGCTCTGCAGCAGCCGTGCTTTAATAGACCCCTAAAGAGGTCAACATTCGTTGGAGGGGAGCTGCTTTCACAAAGTGACTGCAGAAAGTCAATAGAGAGGATGGAACGAAGACAGCCTCTTTGTCCAGGGGAAATAATGCGATCTGCCATGATTCATTGCTCATACCGCAAACACATCTCATACATTACCTGGTATTACAGAGATTACTCTGCTGAAAAACACTGGACTGGACTGGCTCCGCTCCATATTTTTGCGTTCTGGCAGGGTAGTGGTGTATGAATTTATTTGAGATGAGATGATGGAAGTAAGCCAAGAGTCTGACAGGAGGAGTTAAACTGATCCATGATCAAACCAGGGCAACCAGTGGCAAAAAGAAACAGCTGGTGTCCAGCCACTGGAACGCCAACAAGTTCCAGTCTCATTGCTGAATGCAAGCAATGTCTTTCAGAAAACTGACACGGCTTAATCATGCTAATACTTCGAGAAGCCCTGGCTGCTTTCATTATGGAGGAATACCTTCGAAGGTGTTTGGTAGCGCAGTATTCATAAGCATCAACGGCTGTAATCGAAGTTTGTGAAGAGTGTCAGAGGAAGAACAAACAGTCGTAGACAGAAGCATGAGGAGAACAGGTCAGCTATAGATTCACTCTAACAGGGGGCTGTCATCCAATCTCGCAAAGTGCTTATTGTTCTGTTGTTTTTGCACTTCATAATCCATCAGCCTGCATGAGATAAACCTACAAACGGAGAGGAAAGGTTGCATTGAATCAAAAGTGCAAGCGCAGCAAAACAGGCAGAGAAGCTCCAGGATAAAGGTTTAGGTGTCTTTCAGCAGATCAAGCAGGCGCTGACTTTGAGTCCGATAGAGTAGCTGAAAAGACATGACATATTTTCAAGTCTGTCAATCCCTTCTTTCTTTATAAATTCTTAAATTGTAATTTAGATAAATTCAAGGGTAAATTTATTGAGGATATTATAAGACTTTTACATAGTGTCCAATAGATTAGGTTAGTTATCTCTGTAGTTATTCTACTTGAGGAAAAACTGACCACTTTTCTGACTTTCTTCTTCTACTCTCCAAATTGCATAATTCGTTGTTACTTCAACTGTTAACTTTTTGCTTTCTCTGTTAATTTTCTAAATCTGTCTGAGATTTTTAAAGTTGAGTCAAGAATGATTGACAGCGCTAAGCCCCTCCCCCTGGCTCTGATTGGTTGTTTTTGGTCAGGAGCGGTGCTTTTCTTCTGACAGCAATAGCAGCTCTGGGAGGTGGAGGAGATCGATCTTTTCACAGATTATCTGTCTCATATCATACTGTCAAGACATGGTAATAGTTTAAATAAATATGCATACAATATTTTTATTATAAAAGTTTGATACCGCAGCTTAAATGTTCATCCTGATATGGGGATGTTGTCTGAAATGTTTTCCTGTCAAAGTCAAAAGACTCACAGTTGAGGGGTTTCAACCTGCAGGAAGGCAGAGCTGAGACCCATCTGCGCGCCAACACACACACCCGCCCGCCTCCCGCACACCTACACACACGCGCTTCTATTATGCACCCACCCAGAGATGCGCCGCTACTGCAAAGCTGCCGCCGGACAGGAGGTCAAACAGCTGGATGCTGCCTCCCGGAGAGGCTGCAGCTCCTGCGGAGGACAGCGACCGGCACCGAGTTCAGAGAGGAGGCTGCCTGTCCGCTGGGGGACGAACGGCGATCCGGAGCTGCCAGGTAGGATCCTGATCACTTTACAGCTGCTATGTTTTAAGCATATTTATATTCTGGATTTAACCCAACCAGCCTCAGTCTTTTTAATCTACTTTAGCGACATTTTTGTTATGTTTTGCAATAGTGTCTTGTTTAAAAACTAATTTTACTCTGAAACAAATAATCATGTTCATATTTTTACTACAAAAGTAAAGACCAAGCTTTTTTTTTTATTCTGAAAAGGTAAACTTTTATTAAAAGCCTTTTTGTGTTGCTTCATTTTTCAACTTTTACACATTTTACTAAATGATTTCTGACGCACTTAGAAGTGGCTTGCAAAAGTACTCACATCCTTTCAAGTATTTTTCTGCTATTTAACTCTCCGTGGATGTTTATGGTTGTCGTCCTGCTGGCTGCTCTTGACTTTTGTAGCCTTTATTTATTATATTTTATTTTGAAGTTTATCCATCACTCTATCAACTCTTACCAGCTTACATGTCTCTGCTGAAGAAAAGCATCTTCATATAATAAACTCAGCAGATGTGTGGGTCTACCAGGTGTTTGCTAATTGTTGTTGGCTAGTCTGAAGGAGCTGAGTAGCTGAGTTGCAAGGGAAAGGTGCTCTGTAGCGTGGAAACTTTGTCCTTGAAGCCGGAGCTAGGTCCACCTACGTGTTTTGTACAGCTGAACAGTTGCCAAGGGAGATTAAAGGATTTCTCAAACATGCATAGAAGAATCAGGGCAACAATCTTTAAAATGTCGCCATATTCTCAGTGGCCAGCAGGGGGCACAACGTTCCATTTGTCTCCACACACGCAAAAGCTACAGAAAATCTGTTTAAGGAGAAACACAGAGATATTTTCACCCTCCTCCCTTTCTATTGCTGCCCTGGGCAATTGCCCATATAAACCAATCCGCAAACAGCAACTGGCTGAAGGGATGTGAATACTTTTGTGAAGCTCTGGATGTTTTGCCTGGTTATCAGTCGTTTACCTCATTTATATTCTTGTCATTCTTGCCGTGAAATCATTTCGTTTGACATCCATCATCACCGTCAGATCCGTTCTCCACACACGCAAACGAGGCGTGTGTCTTGTAGTGATTTTATTCACTCCCTGACCTTCGTTGGTCACAAACGTCCCGGTTAATCTCACAGATTACCCACAGCTTTGTACTCCAACACAAATCACTGTTTCCAAAGTTCATCAGCTCCATATTGATGAACCCACACCTTATTTAATGGGGTGTAATTTCCAAAGAGCATGGTATTATTATGATAATGCTGAACTTTACCGGCCACCCCCACCCATTGGAGAAAGACAATATGGTTAGAAATATTTTTGCTCGACATGGAAAATGAATTACACAATCATTGTCACCCTTTGTGTCTCTTTCATTTTCAGGTTTCTTCCAGTTGGTGGAGATCAACCCTGAAGTCACAACCAGGGATCAACCTGTCAAAACGATTCCCTCTCTCTTCCCAGGGGCAATCGTTGCTCCTTTACTTCTCATTTAAAGAGTATGCAAAGAAGGAATGTCCAGGTGAATCTTGAAAGGACTTTTTGGATCTTTGACTCCACAGCTAATGGGGGTTTCTCAAAGGCGCAGAAGCTCCATACAACATCCTAGCCGAGGTTCTTATTTCTTTGCAGGAACTTTGCTGCTACTTTCTTTTGTTGCAGCGAAGGGTTGCCCGAAGATCTGCCACTGCTCAGACAGGAGCGGCATGGTGGTACAGTGCACCTCGCGCAATCTGGAGAACATCCCGGCCAACCTGCCGAGGGACACTGTTGTTCTCTTGCTGTCGTCAAACCGGATCAGGCACATCCCGAAGGAGGCCTTCGCAGACCTGCAGCGCCTCAGGGAGCTGGATTTATCGCACAACTTGCTCGAAAGCGTGGACGACGACTCCTTCCTGGGAGTTTTGGACAACCTGCGGACTTTGGATCTTTCGAACAACCAGCTCAGCGGTCTCCCAAGGGGAACCTTCGCCAAGCTGCACGCCCGGATCCGCCTCTCCAATAACCCCTGGCACTGCGAGTGCTCCCTCCAGGAGGTTTTAAGGGAACTGAGGCTGGATCCGGAGACGGTCAACGAGGTCAGCTGCCACACATCCGTGCAGGAGGAGTACGTGGGTCAGCCAGTGATCCAGGTCTTGGACTCAGGCATCAACTTTTGCAATTTCCACCACAAAACAACGGATGTGGCCATGTTCGTAGCAATGTTCTGCTGGTTCTTCATGGTAACAGCTTACATTGTCTATTATATCAAACACAACCAGGAGGATGCCAGGAGGCACATGGAGTACCTAAAGTCCTTGCCCAGTACGTCCCATATCAGCAAGGACTACGACACGGCCAGCAGTGTGTTTTAGAGTCGGAGAGACGGAGTAAATCATAGGGAGCGCACATAAAAATGCATTTCTGTAGAGTTATGTACTTGGGATGCACCAATCCACTACACTAATAGCTTCACAAGGTTGGTCAAACAAAACAAAACAACTTTAATTTGTCCTGTGAGTGCAATTAGCAGTAAACGGTCGATGAATAAAGAAATGGAAACTGACAAAAACAGAAAGGTTGGCTACCTTGATCAAATGTGTAAAAATGAGCTGCAACGAACCGTCTTCCAAATGGTTCAGAAAGTGCAATTAGGATTTCTAATTATAATATAAAATAAATAATAAAGCCTGAAGTCATACAAAAACAAAAATTAGACTGAACAGATCTGCCTTTATTGATCGGGTACATTGTCACTGATATCCAATCTAGAGTTTCTTTTAATATCAGAACCAATGCAAATATTAATTTGGAATCGGTGAATCTCTATTATGTACAGAGCTGTGAAAGAGCAAATTTTTACCTTTCTTGCTTATTTGTTGCGCATTTCAAATTTGAATATTAAAAAGAGACAATATGAATAAAAACAAAAAGTAGTGTTTGTGAAGTAGGCTAATAGTCCACATAAAGCAACAAATGACCCCAAGATAGAGAAATATGAGAACAAATTAGAAACAAAGTCTATCATCTATTTGCAGCTGCTCAGGTATCGTTGATATTAAAATATCTTATAGAAGAAATCTGGGAAAGAATAAAGAAGACATAAGTGCAGTTATCATTCTGACCTTTAAATACAAAGGCGGGAAAAATACAGAATTAGCTGTTTGAGAGCAAACTCAGTTTGAGAGTTTGGAAACTGAATGACATGTCAATTGAAGTTGAAGTTACACTTTACAGTCGAATGCCTAATGTTTCGCTTTAGACGGGAGAAACTTTAGTCACTTTTGGAAATAAAATAGATAAAATGCTCTTACTAAAACTTGGTCGTTGTTTCTTTGGTTGGAGATAATAATCTGGTTCACAAGTTTAAATTTGTGGTCTTTTGCTAATTCACACAGGGTCAAAATTATGAATACAATTGTACAAATATGTCCATGTACCTCCCGTTAATATATGTTACCAAGTGGCACCATAAGCTTGTGCCTTTTGAGCCCATCAACAAACTTTACAAATAATTCTGAAAGAATATTTACTCACTCTTCTCTATAGTATTGATATAATAGTTGGCTTCCATGCAAACACTTGGCTTGACAATAAGCTGTTTCTCCACCATTAGCACATTGAGCAGCACATACATAAGGTTGATTGACAGTGCTAAGACCCTCCCCCTGGATCTGATTGGTTGCTTTTGGTCGGGAGCAGTGGTAATAATAGTACTGGAAGGAGGTGAAAGAGATCAATCTTTTCACAGATTATCTGTCTCATAAACAAAAACATTTTTTTTTTTACATAATTTCAACCAGGTGAAGCTAAAACTTCTTGAGGATTTCTAGTTAAAACATATTTAAAGAAGAGGGTAATTTTTATCCTGCTCAATTACTGCTCTAAATTAACTTTTTAGAGTCTATACTCCAGTTTACTATTAATAGATTACAAAATTTGTCAACTACTACAATAAACAATTCATCAGATCAATTGTTTCAGCCTCGATTTCAAATGAACGTGACAAATTCAGAAAGAATCTCACACAGCACAAATCCGTCAGACCCACACCCTGTGTTTTCAAAACTTTGCATAAAAAAAGGTCTTCTACGATCAAATGAAAGCAGCATTTTTGTGACTTCTCTTCTAATAGGTGGCAAAGTGAGTAACAGGTCAGAAGCGTGTCGAGCTCACCACAGTAATATATTCAGCTGCATTAGTTGAAGAATGTAGGGCGAGACCTTATTCGCCACAAAGCCGACACGGAGCCACGGTCGAGCCGTTAAGTCAAAAATGCAGGAGTTGAGGCTTCGTGTCAAGGTCAGGTGAGATCTGGATGGACGAAGGCCCACCTGTTTCAGGGGCAGGGTGATTTTACAGCAACAGAAACCTTGAACGGGTTAGCATAGGAGTCTGTGTTACAATCTAATTAGCGAGGGCTCTTTGACAAACTGGGACAACAAATGCCGGTACCTCAAGATAGTAAAATAAGTACATATTCTAACAAAACACTCAAAGATCTTTTTATTTCCATGTAATGAGATCAGGAAATTGTTACAAGAGCGAATTCAGAATGAGATAATATCTTGATATAGTAACTTAATGAAACTCAAAATTGTTTTTTGCCTCCGGATGACAGAATTATGTACTCAGAAAAGTACATTTCTAGGCATTCTTTTCAAGTCACAAATATTAAAAAATTTTATTCGATGAATGCTTCGTAGCTGTACACTTTTACCTTCTGTCTTGATCCTTATCTGCAGCTACAGCAGATTCTTCCAGATATTTATTCCTCCAGATTTCACTGGGCCAAATATGGAAGCCATACGTCTTCAATAGTGCAGATGTGGCTGAATATTAGTATCTGTCCCACAGTCTTAAAATAGCTCTCTTCCACCAACAGCGTAAGTCCATAAATCTAATGAGTCATTGAGAAGGGCATTACAAGGATAGTATCTCATTTATACAATTCTTTAATTACATGATTTATCCATTTATGCTATCTCCCTGGTCGCCTGAATGTTATATATGCCTGCCAGAGGCTCACATGTTGTATAATATCAATACATTTCTGACCTAGTGGTTTCTAGAGTAAACTTTTGAGCTGTCCCACGACAATAATTAAGGCCTGCGTTACTTAAAAGTCCCAAAGACTGCAGTCGACATCATAATCAGGTGAATAATTGGCCGTGAAAGCGGAGCTGCTCATCATTAGTTTCCACTGCAACATGCTTCGCAATGTTAAAATGGTCGACTTGTAATTGAAACTAAATGTTGGAAGCTACTGAGATAATAGCAGTTATTCTTTTTACTTCTAGAACCACATCTCTACGGATCGACCGCCCTGTCACTGATACTCCACCTAGAATTTCATTCAATAGTGGTTCCGATGCAGACATTAATATTGGATTGGTGCATCTCCAGTTCACAATACTCTGACGACCAGAATTATTCATGTAAAGGAAGAGTTTAACTATATCCAGAAGCCAAGAAAAGCTGCTTTGTCTGGTGTAATAATGTGAACCACAACATTTTTCTCTTTAGCCAGTGTGCTTTATGTACACTTCACCACGTTTAGCCAAGCAAAAGCAGAATGTCTTTACTCTCTCTCGGCCGTTTGAGAATGTTCGCAGAATACCTAAAGTTCCTCCAGTCGCCCTTTGTCTCCATGTGCGTACAGTGACCTTCGGCTTAAATAGGAAATGCCAGGTGATGGAGGTTTATGCCTCGTAGTTTCAGTTTCTCTCATCATCATTTTCAAGGTGAATCTATCTAGGAACAGCTGATAGCAGAACTCTTCACTGAAACCAGGGGTACAATACATTTAGTAAAAACATAAACTAACTACATTGTAAAACGTGCAGTCAGTGAAACCCTCTACAGAGTGAAGGTACAATGAGAACTCTGTTGCGATACATTTTGTCAACCAAGAATATTTTGTGTAATTAGATTAAAGTGGTGTATGATCATAAGCACTTGTCACATAAAATTGTCTTTAATTTGTTTACTATAAAGCAATGTCATATTTCAAATGCTGAATTCAATACTGAACATCTGCCTGGCTGACACAAATTGCTGCTCTGACAGGACAGAACACACACCAAGGTTACCAGAGAAGAAGCCCAAGTTTATTTAAATCATCTAGCTTTTGCAATTTACACACAGTGAGAGTCAAATTTCACCTTTAGAGGTCACATCTGAGGCACGGAGCTGTCTTTTTATGGATCACTGTTTCAAGGATGAGACATCTTGTAGGAAAATGTTTATACAGAGATTTCCTTCAACTACAACCTCTATTTTTGCAACGTGCTCGCCCACTTTAGATAGCAACCTATTATTATTAAAATCATGTGATTATTGTAGTGTTACGCGGAGTCAGGGGTGTCACCGGTTTTGCGTTTAAACGTCTTTAATGTCGAACACAACACCAACACAACACAACACCAGCACAACACGCTGACAACAACAGCGTGTTGTCAGCTCTAAAATCTCTCAAGTGTATACCTCACTTCCCGTTCTACTCCAACATAACCTTACGCGTAAAATAGTTCCATTACGTTACAATTATAACCATACATGTTAAGTCTACAATGAAGCGCTCACTGTTCTGCAAAGTGTTGAAATGTAGTGTTTTTTTTTTTTTATATTTCCAGTTCAGTGAAGGCAAGAGTTGCTTCCCGTATTTCGACATGAACAATATTCTTCACAACACATCCTTTTCAACAATACCAGAAGCTATATTTTTATTCAAAATTAGCTTTCAGATATGCACATGAAATAGGAGTAAATATTAAATTAAATATTAAATATCAAGCTAAAAAAAATTAAATAACACTATCATCTGTTTCCTCTGCAGTGAAACAGTCACTTAAGGGTTCTGTTCATGAGGCCCACTAGAGTGATATGGCGGGCCACATTTGGCCCGCGGGGCCTTGAATTTGACACCGTTCATTTGCAATGAGCTGAACCATCTATAGCAGCGGTGTCAAACTCATTTTCGTTTTGGGCCAAATCAAGGTCATGAAAGCTCTTAAAGGGCCGGTTGTGCCAGAATGTATTGACAAAACCTGATCACAAAATGTTAAAATATCAATTAATTCTTAAAATGAAATAATAATATTGATGATCTTTTCAGTCCCTCCAGGATTTTGTGATACCTTTTGTGGCACTAAATTGGAAATATTTCAAATATTTGTGTTTATTTTTGACGGTAAATGTGACGTTTTATTCCTCCCTTTTATTCCTTTTATTCCAGTTCTATGCCATGCTCTCCATTATATGAATCCTAATCATTCTGACTTGATAAATAGTCTTACCTGTCCACTCTGGAGTCGCGAGCTCGTTGGCTGCTTGGTGACGTAGCTTCCCTCCGACTAGAAGACAGTTAAAGGGGCACCGCGTCATAAAAATATTAAAGTTATGCAATATATATATAATATGAATATATTATATATATATTATATTATATAATATATATCAATTATATAATATGATATATAATATGCCACAACACCACACAATTCGTCAAGTCAAGTGAAAGTTTGACTTACCCGTTTCGTCGTCCTCATTCGACGTTACTAATGGAGAGGTTTTTTTTATGTTTTTTGTTTTTTTTGTGAAAAAGTTGCCAGCTCTATGTTGCTCTAGTACGGCCATGGAACTGGCGTTTATGTCCCTAATGAGAGGAGACTGACACGAAAACGATATGACCCCAGAATAGCCTGGGCTCGCTCCTACGGAGCCCTGTAGGGGTCATGGGAGCTTTCGCGTTCCCTCGCAATATGCTTACTGCAATATTTGCTGGTCTGTTTTGTATACAGTCACAATAATGTCAATTTTAAATTTCAAATGTAGCCTATACAATAAACGTGTTTATTATTAACTCTTTGGTGCGAAAAAAAAAGAAGATTGAAAATCGATTTATTCACTGCATGTGTCTGTGTAAGGTGAAGATGGAACTGCACATGAAAACAGGCACTTTAAATTTTGAAAAATAATCAGATTGAATTGGATATGTTTGAATTGGATATATATGTGGAGATTTATTTATTTATTTTTGTATAGCTAATTTTTGGGGATTTGGCCTTCGTTGAAGACAAACCTGAAGTTGTGTAGAGATCATTTTACCAGCTTGAAGCACCCCAGGGCCATGTGTTTGGTCCTTACCAGTTCTTTTTGAGCCTCTGTAAATAAAAATGCGGCTTTTGTTTCTCATCCTGTGGATAATCATACAATCTAAATAAAACTTTTTAAAAAGGCTTTTGTGACCGTGTTGTATTCCACCTCACACGTTTTCACATCTTTGTCATCCGCCCATCTATGAAAGCCTGATACAGAAGGACTTATATGTTTGAGTATCAATAGTGTCCTTAAAACAAGGTTTTGCCAGCGACATTCTTTTTGTTCAAGTGTAAAATAAAAAAGAAGTGAGACTTACAGCTGCTTCCGTTCACTAAGTGTATACAATATAATTCGGTAATAAATTTTTGAAGACAGATTTCTCCATAGTTCAGCGCCATCTACAGGATAAAACTAGAATTTGTTTAGTCACAAATATGTCTCCTAAGGACATCAAATTGTACAAAAAATATGACTTAATTTTTTTTTATGTAGCAACTTTGAGATATTATGTTAACACAATTGTTTATTACCCAATAACAGGTTAACATGAAGTATTTTTCTAGACTCCAAACTTCTGCTGAGTTAATTATTTCTCCTTGGGCTTCCCATACCATGTATAATCAGGAACGTTATTAATGACTGTGCTTGAAGTGTTCCTCTGCTCTTCCTGCTAACACATGTCAAGCTGCTGTGAAAAAAGAAGCCCATTATGGGGTCCAAGTACAAGACAAGAGTCATATTAATAAGCCTGCAGTCTACTCACAGTGAATAAGCTCATTCTTCTAGGATAACTATAGAATCCACGAGCCAGACATTTTGATTAATGCACTCCTTTAATTATTCCTGGCAGGTCTTTAAATAAAAGTGGGAGGGGGAGAAAAATGCTTGGCATTCTCCACTGCTCTTCTTCTCCTTCACTTGTCTAAAAGGCCAAAACAAACATTAAAAGGATTGTTTCTGTAAAGGCTAACCCATGGTGCGTTATCTGTACAAAATCAGATAAAGAAATTAGTTTTTCTCCTTTTGTAACTGCTAAAAAAACTAATCCACGAAAAACCACTTGGAATAATATTTCATTTTGATTTTACAAGCAGGAAAATGTATATACATAAATACAGTCAAATATCAAAACGAAGTACACTGGTATACTTGTAAACATAAGAACTAAAAACTTATTTCCCTTATTTAACTTTTTTTCTTTTTTTAAATGTTAGAATTATCTGCCGTCCGGTGATCCAGTAGAGAGTAGCTCCGACGCTCATGGGCAGCGTGACTGGCCCGTCTGCGCTCGAGAAGTGTTGGAGAGCGCCGGGCTGCGGCGCTGCCCGTCCAGCCCCGGATGTGTGATAATCTGTGATGATCGAAGGCTGCCCATATGGCCTCTGGCCCGGGACTCGTACAGCTCAAACGATGTCTTTCTATACCTGCAAAAATACTGGCTGTTATTGCACAATATACTGAAGAGGAAACAATATTATTTTTAAACGAGAGTAAACAAAATGATGCACAAAGCAGTGCATCATTTTTGATTTGAAGGAAAATGACATAGATTTCAAAATGTTTGGCAAATCTGGCACTTCAGCCCTCTTTTCTCTGGTACCGCTAAATCACCTAGATTGTAATTTTGAAAGGCAATTACGACAAAAACTATAAAAACAAGTAGTTATGACTCACAGCCTCAGGAGCAGAGAGGACAGAACCACTGACAGAGAAGAGGCGGCCATGGCAGCCGATCCCATCCAAGGCTGCAGGACGAGGCCGACGGGCAGAAACACACCTAAACACACACCGTCGGATAAATTTGCCGCACTTCTACTTAATCCAGAACATGAATTCTGAGAGTTTCGGCCCTCACCTGCGGCCACTGGAATCCCGAGCAGGTTGTAGATCAGAGCGAAAACAAAGTTTATCCTGATCCTGCGCACCGTCTTCTTGGAGAGCTCGATGCTGGCCACCACGTCCAGCAGGTCGTTCTGCAGGGTGGACAAACCCTCAGGTTGAGATCCCTCCAATCCAACAATGTGAATCCAAGCCGCCGGCCACCCACCCTGATCAAGACGATGTCGGCCGCTTCGATGGCTACGTCTGTGCCGGTGCCGATGGCGATGCCGACGTCAGCGCAGGCCAAGGCGGGCGAGTCGTTGACGCCGTCCCCCACCATGGCCACTCGACGCCCTCGGTCCTGCAGCTCCTGAACTTTGGCCACCTTATGCGATGGCAGCACCTCTGCAAACACTTTCCTGATCCCCACCTGCAGTATCGTGTAAAAAAAAAACTAAACTGCAATCAAAAACCTAAATATACTACAACCCTGGTGTACACTTTAGTTGTCCACTGGTGTCTGTAAGAGAGTTTCACCTGTGCTGCTATGGCTTTGGCCGTACGCCTGTTATCGCCGGTTATCATGGCCACCTCGATGCCAATGCTGCTCAGGGTGTGCACCGCTAATGCTGACTCCGCTTTCACGGTGTCTGCGATGGCCAGCATGGCGCACAGGATGCCTGCAGAAAGCACAGGCAAAGTCAGTGCGGTGAAAAAGACGTGACGAAGCCCGTTAGTCCGTACCTCACCATCTATAGCCACCAATATGGCGGTCTGTCCTTTGGTTTCGTGGCTCGACATGGCGGCATCAACATCCGCTTTGATGTGGTGGCCATTTCTCCTCATCCATTCTCTGTTCCCGATCAGGACAGAGTACGATGTCCCCTCAGCTAGAAGCACACGGAAGGAAATGTATTTGCATATTTTAAAAACGAAATTTACACATTTAGCCTTAATAGCCTCAATGGCTAAATGTCCATTTCCATCATGCTTGAAGAAAAACGGACATGGCATTTCAACACAAAGCCAATTAATTGGTTTAAAGTTGATCATAACCTTCCTGACTACTACAAGTGTAATGGAACAGGAAAACCAGGGTTTGTACATCTACTAAAACTTTGAATGAAGGGAAAAAGAAAAAGAGTTCAAATCTAACTTTAAGCTATTTTAAAGAAGGTTCAAATTTTCTGACAATAATTGATTCAATCTCTGTTTATGTTTCAAAAAGTGGCCGGTATGGAACTAACTAAGACGTTTTAGCTTGACTCTGTAATTTAATAAAGGATACGTGGAAATATGTCGCACAATTTAGGTGGAACTGAACTTAATTTGTGCTTCAGAATGAGGTGGACTGACCTGTGGGGGTGGGCTCGTCGGCAGACCAAAGCCTGCTTTCTTCTGTGGTTACCCCCGGCAGGAAAAAAACCTTGTCGCTCCGCTGCAGCAGATGTTCCACGTTAGACACTCGGCAGCTGATCCCGCAGCCGGGAACCGCCTGGAAGTCCTGGCAGAATCCCAGAGCGTCCGAGCCCAGCTCCTGTTGAGTGCACGCACGTTTTATTCGGACGCCAAGCAACGCAGGTTGCCGGGTGGCGCACATGTGGCAAAACCTCTTACGTCTTTGCAGTATTTCGCAACTGCCGTGCCCAGCGGATGCTCGCTGCTGATCTCTGCTGTGCCGACCACCGCCAGGATCTTTCTCAGGGGCATGCGGGCCATTTCCCACAACACCAGCACGCGAGTCACCTTTGGTACGCCATTTGTTATCGTACCGGTCTTATCGAACATCACTACATCGATCTGTAGTCAATCAGTGAGGAGAAAACTCAAGGACACTATACTTTTTAAGCAGAAAAAGTATTTAAAATATAGACAAAACTATGTGAGAAATGATCTAGTGATAAAGACGTTAACTAATGTAATTGAGAGACTAAGGAACACAGAATAATAAGAAAAACCAGACTCAGTAAATCAAAACCCCCTAACAACCCAAAACAATCCAGATCCTGACAAAATCAATATAACACCATGCATAAATCATGGCTTTTATACCACCTGCTACAGATTATTCAAACTTTTTGCTTTCCTTCAAATCCTAACACCACAGATTTCCGTGTTAGTTCATTACCTTGTGCGCCATCTCCAGTGGCTCCCCTCCTTTGATGAGGATTCCGTTTTGAGCCCCGACTCCTGTTCCCACCATTACAGCTGTCGGGGTTGCCAACCCCAGAGAGCAGGGGCAGGCGATGGACAAAACCGTGATGGATGCCTGGAAGGCGAAGCGGACGATGACTTCCGCTTTGGAGATGTTCTGGGTGTAGCCCTGCACAGAGGTCGAAAGTTGGAGATTTGTGGAATCTGCTTGTGTATTGGCAAGTGAAACTATACAAAATCCCACATACCGGAAAGTGTTCCTTCACTAGGTCAAAGTTCACAAACCCTACAGAAATCCAAGCCACCAGCGTCAGCAGGGACGCGAAAATAATGAAGGGCACAAAGTAGCCGCTGATTTTGTCCGCAAACTGTTGAATCGGGGCCTGCACCAAAAAACAATTGACAACCCCCGCAAAAATCAGCAATTGTATTAAAGTCGAATGGTAAACTCAAATGTACCGTAATACCTTTGATGTTTGTGCCTCTTCAACGAGTTTAACTATCTGAGACAGAGTGGTTTCAGCGCCGACGTGCGTGGCTTCCACCAGGAGAGAACCGTGAGAGTTAATGGAGCCCGCAATCACCAAGCTGCCCACCTTCTTACTGACAGGCATCGGCTCACCTGGTAAAGAGGAAAGGACGATGTGTTACCGAAGCAACAACATCTAACACACAACTGTTCTCCGTGTACCTGTAATTAAGGACTCGTCCGCCATAGAACTTCCCTCAATCACTTTTCCATCAATGGGAAACTTTCCTCCGGGGACGACTTTGACGATGTCGCCCCGCTGGACCAGCTCCACCTCTATCTGCTCCTCACTGCAAAGTACAAATGCATCATTGCAGGTTATGCAGCTGGGTTGTTGCTGTGCAGAGTTTCATATCGAGGGTTTTACCTGACAACACAGCGATCGGGTCCTAAAGTGACCACTGTGGCGTCGGTGGCCTGGAGTGACATTAATTTGGCCAAAGCTTCTGAGGTTTTGCTCTGAAAACGTAGAATGAACATCCGCTGAATGAGGAAGGCATTTGACTTCATTGTTAAACTAAATTAAGGCATATAAACTGATTTGACCCATTGGGGCAGTAAGCACCAGATCAAAGTCTGCGTTCCTCAATTTCAGATTTGTGATTTTTGGTGAACATTGTCTATTCTATATCTGTATTTGAAACATTTTGTGTATTTTTGATAGCTTCACCCTCTACAATGCCACAGATTAACATTAACAGTCTATAAATAGAGGAAGGATGGGCATCCTTAGCCAATAAGTGAAATTTGTAATCATTTGGAATACAAAAAGGTGGCAAAAACATAATAGGTTTTGGAAGTTTCATATGAATTGTGTTTTATAATCAACCAGAGACTGAACAACAAAATTTAGTTTTAAAGTCCAAAAAAAGAACTGGTGTAAAGAGAAAAAAAAACAGTAATGAAAATGCTCAGAATGTTTTTCAGCATCTTGAGCTCATAACACAACAGGGATAGCAAAACCCAAAATATATTTTTATCTTTAACCTTCGCAATGTGCTCCAGCCATCGTCCGAGAGCAATAAACACAAAGAGCATGGGCGGAGTGTCGAAAAAGGTGATGGGACTCTGGGCGGCTCGCTCTGCTATGGCCACAACGAGGACCACACAGGAGTAGATGTAGGCGATGGAGGTGGCCAACACGATCAGCACGTCCATGTTGGCCGTGCGGTGTTTTAGCGAGCGATATGCCTGGATGTAGAAGTATCGTCCTCCGAAAATCTGAGCAAAGAAACGCCAGAACCTCATAGCAGATTTAAACAGGAACAATCGGCTGCCAAATATGTAAAGAGAAACCTTAAATCCAGATCTGTTGTTTCCCTTGTACCTGCACGGGTGTACAGAGCAGGAAAAAGGCCAGGTTGAGGAGGGAAAGACCCGGCAGCACATTCTGTTCCTCAGGCATGGAGCCTCCATGCTGTTTGTGTTGGATGTCCATAATCATCATGTAGATCATGAGGCCCATGACTGGCAGGCCAAAGACCAGGCTGAGCAGGAAGGAGTTCTTCCATCTAGGGGAAAATAGCAGAAAAACATAAAACTACTTTATAATACGTATTTCAGTTTTTTTATGTAAAAATTTACATTTTCAGTGAATGAAGGGTGTTAGAGAATTGGATTTAAGAATTCCTTACAAGGCCTTAACCAGGGGCGAATTGGCAAACTTTCAACATACAACTCACAGGTACTGAGATTCAAAAAATCTCAAGATAATTTTCAAAATAATTATCCATTTTTTTTTTCAATAAGTTTTTAGTCAGAATACTCACTGTCGGATTTCCTCTGAGTGGTCAAGGTTGTTTTTGAATCCAGCTTTCTCCAGACTGGCCTCAAATCCAAGGCTCTGTGATTGCAAACAAGACGTTCCAGTCAATAAGTTACATTTCAAAGCAATCAAATACACACATTAGATTATGAATACCTGAATTATCCTGACAATATCACGAGCTCCGAGGATTTCTGGGTCAAACTTGACGTGAGCTCTTTGGGTGGCCAGCGCCACTGAGGCTGACTGGATGCCTTTGGTTGTGATGAGTTTGGACTCGATTTTGTGCACGCATGAGGCGCACGTCATTCCCGTTATCTGCAGATCCAGCTTCCCGTGTGCCCCTGCATTGTCTTCTAATAGCTTAGCACCAAAGCCTAAATCCTCTATGAGCTGAGTCACTCTGGATGGATCAATGAGATTCGGATCGTACTTCACCTCCGCCTTTCCGGCCATCAGAGACACCAGGATTGCAATGATTCCTGCAATATAAAGTGAAGTCTATCACTAATGACAGAAACACCGCTTTAGAAGCAGGATTGCTCCAACTTACCGTTGTGTTTGAGGATGTGTTTCTCAATGTTAGCCACGCAGGAGGCGCAGGTCATTCCCGTCACATGAATGAAGCATTTCTCTGCTTTCATTTCGGGGGAGCTGATGTGGCAGGTCGAAGGGGTTACCTGAGATTCAGCACCGTTGCTCATTCCCAGCCTGCTGGTTGAGCGCAGGTTTGCAAGGTCTTGTTTTTCCTGATTCTGAAGAGGCTCTGAAAGAAAAATGAAGCAATCTCAGGAAGTGTGAAGTCTATACAAAATATGTTCAAACCAGCTATGCCTGGAAAACTCAAACCTGACAGCACAAAGTAGTAAAAAAAAAAAGACAACCAAGAATCTGAGCAGAACAACATACGCAAATTATGAGACTTTCTAATTCATGTTATGATTTGCTTAGTCAGTATGTTCATAAAATTCGTTCTTATTTGTAACCAGACAACCTTCAACTTGGTAAATGGAAAACAGATTAAATTTGGTTTATAAGCTCAAGCGTTCTTTGTTCGGAGTAAGTGACGGTGATTGAATGTAATGCCTGCTCACGCATCACAGATCGTCTTTTAAATGCTGCCACCAAAATAATTTCTTCAAGCGTAATCTCTGCCACTGTGGGACACAAAACCTGCCAAGAATCTGTCAGAATCAGAATTAACCGTCCAGTTCAGCATTTTGCCAGACCTGAATACTTGCAGAAATACTATGAAAGGCTTACATTTCTTTACGCTTGACAACACTTTCTTTGATAGTTCAATCCCTACTATTGAAGTAGGGCAGACAATGGAGAGGTAATGGTGATTAATGACACATTCAGTCTGTTTTACTCCAAATTATATACTTCAGTTGACTGGCAAATATCAAACCTACAATGTATTTCTAGTTGCTACCAAATCTAAATTGAAAGAAGACCTCAGTGTTTTGGTTTTTTCTTTTTACTTATATTTTTAAATTGACCAAACAGAGCCCAGACCAAACTTGAGGGCATCACAGAAACAGAAAACAAATATCACACACAATCATCATAAAGAGATGATCCTGATGAGGGATCCCCTCTTTTTCAAATCCTCCTCCTCCTTAGGTATGATCCCTGTCCGTCCCCTCAAAATCCGGAGTTTGTCCCTAACACCATTAGGTTGATCCGTTGTTCCTCAGGATTGATAATTGATTGCAAAGCTGGTTGGTTCTATTTCTACTGAAATAGAACCAACACAACATCCCTCGAAAGCTCAACCATCAGATTCCACCTTGTGACTTTGACTAAGACCTACGAACTTATATTGAGGTGGTGAAATTCTGTCAATGAAAGGTAACACGTCTTACCTTCAAGTGAAGCGTCAAAGCCCATTTCCTCTACAGCTGCCCTAACATGCTCAGGATCAGTCAGACTGGGGTCCAAGCGTATTGTTCCCTTCCCTTCCTTTAACGACACCATTATGGACTTCACTCCGATCATCTGACAGATCCTGCCCTCTATGGACTGCACACATGATCTGCATGTCATCCCACCAATCCAGACAGTTACAGTCTGAATGGGTGCATCGATTAAGTCACTCTGCCAGTAGCTCAGATCTCCGTCGGATGAATCCTCAGGTAACAAAGCGGCATCAAATCCCATATCTTCGATTTTATCTCTTAGTTCCTGCTGTGTAACAAGGACAGGCTGATATACGATTAGAGCTGTTCTATCCTGAAGAGACACCTGGATGTGTGAGACTCCTGGTAGCCCTCCAAACTGTCCCTCGATGGCCTGGACGCAGGACTGGCATCGCATCCCGCCCACTTTAATCCGTATGGCCACTTCAACTCTACATCCCAAGGTCTGCAGTTGCCGTGCGATCTCTTTGGTTGTGGTGATGGAGGTATTGTACTCCACCTGGAGTAAACTATCTGATACAGACCAGATGATGGCAAAGACTCCGTTAAGATGGCCGAGAGTGATTTCCACAGCTTGCTGTTCAGAGGCGAGTCCCAGAAGTTTGAAACTGACTCTGGAGATTGATTTGGCCGATAGGTCGAGTTCACTCTGGCTTCCGTACTCGTAAGCCAAGTTGTCAAAGCCTGTTGGTTTGAAGTCAGGGCCATTCCTCTGAAAGGGTGAGAGCAAATGCATTAATCCTCACTTATTTATCACTAAATGTTTGACACAAGTAGAAGCAAGAAAAAGAAAGGAAACTCAAGGTAATCTTTGAATCAAACGTGTAAAATACAGACACATGTTTTAGGCTTCCAGTGTTTCTGAGATTTCACAGCTCTATGGGAAACTAGACATAAAGTTGTTGTTTTTTTTTTACTTCCTGGTCCATCTCCAGAATGTAGCCCAGCTGTCTGGGTTTACTTTTGTTCTTTTGTTTCGTGAATCTTTCAACTATAGCACGTTGCAACTGGGGCCGTCATTGAAATGTCTGATCCCAGGCTCTCACACCAATCTCTTCTCAACAGGATCCTTGTTGGTTTGCATCTAAATTAGCAACAAAATGCAGAAATAGCTACCCTGCTCAGAGGTCTTCATTTTATGTACTTCAATATATTTTGTCAAGATTTTATAGTACAAAGTATTGCACAATATGGAACTGGAAAGAATGGCAATACTAATTTCTTTCAAAATAAAAATGTGAAAATTCTGGCTTGCACTTGTAATTTAGAGATCTTTATGCTGTAACTCGATGGTTTCTCTGTTTCCACAGAACATTTTATATTTCTATTTTGAAGTACAATCTGGGCCTGAAGTGTAAAAATCAAATCAGGTCCAGAACATATCTTTATTATACAGCTATCAGCACAATTGGAGGTCATCATCTCCAGCCCAGTAGAGCCAGTTTGGGGGTGGATAATAACCTCGTGAGCAGCACGATTCATAAGCCTGATGGCGTGACTCCGCTTAAAGGCGCCTTATTACTGCGAAGGGAAAAGTCAACCCTTATTAAAAGCTCCTGGATCCCCACTGGTCAAAGGTTTTTAGTGTACATTTTATTAAGCACACTGCAAAATCTGAATCAGATTTTCACAGCAATTGTTTAAAGTATAGAGCCAAGTCCATGCTGATTATAACTCAGATATGTCCTCATTGTGGAATATGGATAAAATAACGATGCAATCCAGTCAACACAAATTTACTGACAACTGCAGTTCAATAAATAAAAACTCAGCTAAAAACTCGGCATGGACTGCCTTTAAGCCGAAGCAGTCATCCAAAGCGACAATAAATTCCCTTTTTGGACATAGAGGAAAATAAATGAATTTGTAGTCTTCACCCCAGGAAAACATCGATGGCTTATGGCACCCACCGCTGCACAAACATAATGTTGATCATGTTGAATGCAGAACAAACAGATGGGGCAGAGAAACTGGACCAGTGATTGAAAGCAGTGCTTCCCAAACACTTTTACTTTCTGCACAGCCTCAAGAATCACTAAGCATATACTCAAGTATTTCCAAATTTGCTTAAAGATGGAGTCATGTTTTTATTCATGTTTTCATTTTAATATGTGAGCATGAAATGGCAGCCTTAAATTAAAAAGAACAAAAACTGATTTGTCAAATCTACTAAATGAAATTCACATTCAATCAGGCACACTAACAAACCTACAGCACAGTATAACTAAAATCATATTTAATACTGTAATTAATAGCACGTTAATAACATGCAATAATAACATGCAAAAAATAGCTCACAATCGGAATGAATTTTACCACGTAGGTAGCAATTTAGGAACTTAATATCAGCATTACATAATTTATGCGAATCTGATAACAAAACTTTGCCTTTATATTTATTATGCTCTGTAAAAAAGGAAAAAAAAGGAGAAATACGACATGTGATTCAGTAAAGGTGAAATAAAGCAAACAATGGTGTGTTTGCTGTTCAAAGTACAACAATAAATTACAACAGAGGAGACAAATGATGTGAGAACCTTTTATATTTCCAACGGCTCCACAAAAGTTAGTGTAAACATCTCCAATGCACTACAAACTTAATCCTAGCTTTATGTTCGTTTTTGAGGTAATTGAGCTCACCAGAGCAAAGATTTGTCACTATGTGGCTTAATGAGGATTCTGATGCAGAGGTAATTTGCAGAGTCGGGCGTTTAATGAAAAGATTAGCAAAGATGACGACGTGGGACCCGGAGCAAAGACTGGGGAGAAAACCAACGTGACAGGAGAAACCAGTGAAGATTAATGCGGGGAGGCAGGCGAATGCACTGAGGATGATCTGAGAACCAGAAGAACAAATCAGAGGAAACTAGAGACAGCTGGAAGAGAGAGCAGACAGAAGGATGAAAACAGCTGCGCAGACAAGCAGGTTGGCAGGTGTGAACCCTTTTCCGCCAGTAGTAACAAAGTGTTTCTGTTGCAGTTTTACCAAACTCCAAATTGCGTAATTGGACCGATGGTGGAATAAACTAAAATGGCAACATCTAAGGCGCAAAAAGAAAGGAGCCATCTGAACACAAACACCTGAGGATCATTACAAGATTTTGGCAAGACGATGAAATGGTTTTTATACCATAAAGTTTCTGTTGGACAACAGCATTGAAATTGAAATTTAAGCACCATGAAAAAGTTTGAGCTACATCTGCCAGACATGAAAGTGTCACGCAGAACATGTTTAAAACATTTGAACTAACATTTGCGTATTGTATTGTACTTTAAACATGGCAGGTTGTATACAATAAATTAGAGCTGCTACAGCTTCTGAAGGGAAAAGAGATATATGGTGGAAAGTATTGCTAATATGTTTGTTTTAAAGAACAATGTGATTTTTCACAACCCCAGATGAGAAAGTCTTATTTAGACAAATCATATTTTTTCACTAATAATAACTGAAGAAAGAAGATAAGCTTCAACTGGAATGATTTTTGTTTCATGTATTTAAGTTTGCGCCTTTCACCTTTATGTTTTCCTAGAAGTGACCAGGTCAGGTTCCAGAGAGAAGTTGTACGGGAAAAGGGACGACCTTATTTTGTTTGAGTGCGTTTTACTCTCCAAGTACAACTAGTGAACTTTTGAGGATTTATGATACGTCGTGTGATAGTCTAACGACCGATTGGACCCAACAGATAAGGTCTGTTAGCCAGTGGTTGAATGTTTGAGTGTATTCCAGCAGAGAAAGTGTGCCAGATCTGTAACCTAGAGGCTGTTGAACTGAAATCTTTCTCAGTTGTCACATATGGGATTTTACTGTGGACAGAAATCAAAGCGTTGTGTGCGACAGAATTTCCAAACTGATTTATCATCACAGAGAATGTACACTAGCAGTCAAAAGTCTGGGCAAATGTTCTCATCCAATTCAACAAGAAGTTGCATCCAAACTTTTGACAGGTAACTGTCCAAAGATCATGTCCTTTGGCCAGATAAGGGGAACAATTTGAACACCAGAACAGAGAAAACGTGTGGCACAAACCAAATCCAGCATTTTTAGAAAAAGAGCCTCATGCCAGAGGTAGAAGTGTCATGGTTTGCTGCAGCAGGTCCATCAAAGGTAGAATCAACCGAAACATACCAGTGGATCGACCCAAGGATTCGATGAATTAAGAAATATTAAGTCCTGGTCCTAGTCAAAGACTGACTAAGATGTTATATACGGTGACTTGAAACAGGTTCGACATGCAGGAAACTCCTCAGACAGAGATAGCTACAAGAAAAGTATCAATGAAGTTATTTCAAACAAGCTATTAGGATGTAGGGTGTCTGGACTATTACATGTACTCTTGAAACCGATAATACGAGGTACAGTTTGGTGTTTATAATTTAAATCACTTTTCCAGACTAATAGTAGTTTGATTAGACTTTCACGAGTTAAAACTTTATATCTAGACTCCGGAACTGCTCCAATTGTTCTCCCGAGAGTCATTAGTCCAAGTGGCCTACCTTCAGTTCCGCCGCGCGCAGCGTCGGGTCGCAGGCAGAGCCACAGGTGCACGCGGGCTTACAGCCGCATTCAACCATACAAATCTGCTCCCCGGAACCGCGGGCAGCGCCGGACTCGAACCCGGACTGCTTCTTCGACCCCTTAGGCGAGAACATGTCGGAGCTGGGCTGAGCTGGTGTTCGGCTAATCTTCTCCAGATAAAGTACAGAGGGCAAAAGTCCACAGAGAGAGAGAGAGAGGGCGCGAGAGCGCTACTTTAAAGAGGTACCAGGTGAGGAGCACGCGCTTTTGGTACGTCATTTTTCTCGTAATATTCTGCGCAGTTATTTATTCACGTAGAAACTAGAAGCATCCAAATAGAATCAAATAAAGCGTCATTTCTGTACATTAGTGTGCGTTTCCATAGATTAGAAAAGTCAAAACAATTAAAATAACTGATTAAGTTTTACAAAATATTTTCTGTTCCAAATAAAGTAAAAATAAAAGTTGGTTGAGCAAACCAACTCAGCTATAGAGGATGACTGCAGAAAAATATCAACTTTAAATATATCCAAGGTTATGCAAAAAAAGAAAAAACTCAAAGACAAAGTAAATTACATCTATTGTCCAATTTTACCTTACTCTCTATATTAATGAAAAAACTAATTCAAATTATTTTTTACAAAGTAAGCCATTTGAACATTTTGTGAACCTTTGTGTTGGTATTTCTTTTAATATTCTAAACTTAACAACAAATCACCCCCCCCAAAAAAACGGACACTATTCAGATATTTAAAAACGTTTTACTGACTGAAATCAAGTGAGATTTCAAAGACAAAACATTTAAAAATAAAAATAATAATTAAAAAAAAAATTTTTTTAAGAGGACCAGCTTTAAATCACATTAAGATAGATACATGACAGGACAGAGACGCTGCTTTAGTGAGTTTGTGTGGAATAGTCTGTGCAGATCCTCCTGAAACGCTGGTGTTTTAATGTCACTAAAAGAGGACACAAACAATGACATAAAGGCACACTAACTTTTTCCTGTAAGCCCAAATCTTGACTGATTAAAATAAAACATCCTGTTGGGAATGAACGTTTATTTTTGGAGTTTTTTGTTGCGGTGTTTCTGTGAAACATCAGATGGGTTTTTGTGTGTTGCCATGACGGCTCAGCGCTGACGGTCCCAGCGCCAGATGGAGGCGTCGTCGCACACGGCGATCAGGATGCTGCTGTCGCGGCTGAAGCTGGTTTGCCGGATAGCCGAGGTGCATTTGGGAAGCGTCAGTGTGGTGCACCTGAAGTGGAAACGAGGCCAATCAACTTTCTCTTAAAACTCCATAAAAATCCTCCGATTTATACCAATTACTAAAGCTTAGAGCGTAACAGGGTTTCAATCAGAATTCAAATTCTCTCTCACTTACTTTGCTTTGTGTGGATCTTCCACTTCCAGGTCCCAAACGTAAAGTTTTCCCACCTGGTTTCCCAAAGCAAGCATCTGGAGATCACAGTCACAACAGCCATCATTACTTTTCTCCACCATCAGCCTCAAACTCTGCTAAACATGACAAGGTAACTTAAGAATAAGGGTTGAGACCTTCTGCCAAAAGTCCATAGAGAAGCGCATGTACCAAATGTCACACTGGCTGTAGTCGAAACGTCCCAGAATTGTGACGTTGGATTCGTTTGGCTTAATATGGTCGATGTCGTCCTCCATTTTTCCCGGCTTCCAGCACACAATGGCGTTTTCACAAGACTGCAGAGAGGAAAATATTCTCAACCACCTATGGCCTATAATAAAAAACAAAACCTTTATCCTCTGAATAAAACCTCTCCTGCCTTAGAGAGAATCAAATCTCCAAGCCACCTCACACAGTCCACGTAGTTTCTGTGGATGTCTCGTGTCGAAAAGTCTGGAAAGTGAATTTTCTGTGACACAAAAGGGCTGAAGAGAGGATATGTGTCAACAAATGTCACGTTTATTAACATTTTGAAACAATAATTGATCAAGCCGACGCTTTACCGGTTCGTCTTTGTGGGGTTGTACTCATACGAGCCACGGATGGCTTTTTGCATCCGCTCCGAGTTGATTCTCCAGAGTTTCAGTGAGTGATCCATCCCACATGACATGATCTTTTCACCCAGCAGGTCAAAATCCTACCAGAAGACGCAGATTTATTTTAATTATTGTGTGAATGATGGCATTTGTAACGCTAGCTTACAAATGCTAAGCTGACATTTGTAAGATAGCTTACAAATGCCATCATTCATTTGTGAGAGAGCTTACATAAAATATGCTAATTTTATGTTAGCTAAAATTAGCATATTTATCCAACATGCTTATATATGCATGTTTATGTAACATGCATACATAAGTATATGCTTATATATGCATATATAAGCATGTATAGCTTATATGCTAGTATTAGTATGTTAGATAAACACAGCTAACAAGCTGATGTTGGCATATAAGATAATCACAGCTCAAAAGATAATCCTTGCAACAACAATTTTAGCTACTGTTGACTAGCATCCGATATGTAGCAAAGTAGAGGTTTGGTATTTATGGAAATCATGCCGGTGCTAGCTAATGTTAGCATTTATGCTAATGACGTTGCTTTAAAGTATTGAGCCCGGCTACCATTTCATCCTTCTACATGTGCATCTCCAAAAAATTGGAATCTCATGAAAAAGTTGAGTATTTTCCTTGTAATTTCCATAAATATACATTTTAAACAGAAATGTCAGGTTTCTTCTTAAAATATGGTCCTTTCTATGCACTGGATAGCTGGTTGAGGCCTTAACCTTAACATGTGTTTGAGTTAATCAGCTCATATGTTGCGACATTATGAGTTTTCAATATTAACCTCTTCTACAATATTAGAATTTTATGGTAAGAATAATTTTAGGTTTTCATCATACGACATATGTATATATTTTTAGATGTAACAATAACCTTCTAATCATTGCAGCTTTACTTACAGCACTCAGGACTTCGTCTCGGTGGCCCTCCACGCCTCCAAATATGGCAACTAATGTGTCCGTCTGTATGTTCCACAGACGGAGGGCGTGATCTATTGAAAAAGACGACAACATTAAGCATCTACTTAAAAAGGTACAAAATACTTTTTGCTATTTTTTCAATTTCTACATAGATCGGAGCAACAGTCATGATAGGTAGTGGGGAAGCAAGTTTGCAAAACACGAAGCTTCACTTCATAACCACAAAATGCTCCAAAACACTAACATGGTTAATGAAGAGGCATCGTGTAGGAGCATACTGCTTCCATTTTCTACCTTCAAACTAAACTACAACAATGATTAAAAATTAAACTTTACTGCTGTTTGTATGAATTACTGTCAGCTCAGCTGCTTTATGAGATTTACAGAAGCGCCTGATAGTCACATGCTTATAAAAACTCAGCTGTCCCTCAGTGTTAACCTGCAAATGTCATTTATTCAAAGCTATCTGAGAACATATGAATGTTTCCGACTCATCTGGGTCGTTTTAAAGTTTTATGGAAGCAAGCCAGGGCTCAAATAGTGTAGCTTACCTTTACTGACAGACAGGAGGAGATTTGGATCTCTTGGATGAAACTTGAGCTCATTGATGGCGTTCCCATGACCTACGTAATGCTGGATACGGACAGAAACATGACAAAGTTCACCTTGACGTGATAAAGCGTCACCCTTCATCAGTTTCAGCAGGACTACAGAACGTAGAAAAAGACCATACCTTGATGCACTGCATCGTTATGTGGTTGATTACCCGGATGATGCCGCGAGACCCAGCCACTGCTAGCAGGGGGTGACTCGTGTTTGTGTCGTAGGTCCAGGCGCACGTGTAGAAGTTCTCGTCTGCCTTTTTTTTTTTTTTTCGTCAAAGAAAAGCAAAGACATTTCTACCTGCTTCTCTCCAGCATGTGATCAAGGCTGATTAAACTGTTTTTGGGGCACCAACAAGCAGAAGAGGCACTACGGTCGCCACAGGTTTAGAAACAAAGCTCTGTCCACAACGAACAAATGTTTAAGTGTGTATTCATTGGTCCGAAGGATACGTCTGCATCAACGTAGGACTGCAAGAGTCTGATTTCCCCCTGAGAGTGACATTCATACAGAGTGACCTGGTGGAGGAAATGATAGAAATAGTTCAAGTAGGAGCAAATAAACTCATAGAGGAGATTTAGAGAGGTAAATCTTAGGTTTTGTCATAAAAGAATGTGATTAAAGACATTTAGCTCAGTTTTTAAAAGCTAAAAACTGAGCTAAATGTTTTTAGCTTTGAAGTCCAGAAATTTTTTGAATATTTCTGGAAAAATCAGACTCCAATTTGAATCAGTGGGAGCACATTTGGATCGATGCATACACGTGTTGGATTCACAGACACAGATGAAAACTGATATTTACATATAGTGGAACACATGTTTTGGTTACTTTGTAACAATCATGGTTAGGACTGTATTCAGAATGTATGTTTGTCATTTTTATCCCAAACATCATTCTTTTATTCAATTTAAAGTGTCACACATAATCATTTCTGCCCGTTTTACATGTATTGTCCACTTGGTGTCGCAGTAGAGCAACTGGCTTTAAAGCTTCAGTGCGTCATGAAGCTTCATCTCACCATCACCAGGATGAATGGATGAATTAATGACGACGGAATGATGGATGGAAGCGCGACTAGATGATGGATACGTGATGGATACAGTTCTGTACTGTTTTGTTGTGTCATTCCCACAACAAAACAGAGAAAAGCGGTTTGTTTTCCTTGCCAAGTGAAGACGTACCCTGTTACTGCCAACTGTGGCGAACACCAGAGGGTCTCCCTCCTTACTGTGCCAGTTAAACTGGACTCCAAACAGCGGCTGGCCGTGGTCCTCCTGAGGGAAAAAGCAAACGCACCGACGTGATGCCCTGCTGCCGTGTTCAACGCAAATTACAAACAAGCTTAAGACGCGGCGGAGCTTCTCACCCGCAGACTGTTGACGCATTTGAAAGAATATCTACACTTCTTGGACTTCCACTTGCCCTTCCCCCAGCTCTTCCTGCCCGGAGCGTTGGCTGTGTTAGTGGGAGTGTCTGGACGCTCTGCGTTGGTCCCGCTTTCAACGCTGACCGCGTCGTCCTTGGGGAAAAAAAAAAAAGACAACATCTGTTCAATTTGTATGCTTCTCCAGATCCATGTTATCAGATTTCTTTGTTGTTGTTGTTTTACACCATTAAATACATAAGTTCACCATGAATGTGTGCCAGATACTTCTATTGTACATAAAATCTGGAAAAAACAGAGGGAGGAACAGATAGAAGGAAACAGGAATAAGATGGGGAGATGAAGGATTGGAAAAATCAAATTAAAGAGATGGAGAGGGCAGCTGTAAGAGGGATGAAACAGAGGAAAGGAGAAGAAATCAAAGAAGGATGGAAGGGAGCAAACAGAAAAAAGAAAGAAAGGGGGCAAAACAGAAGAAATACACACCAAAGCATCACCGATCATACTTTGTAAATGCACCAACTTGAAGAGCAAATGACTCCATCATGACTGAGTCTGACAGGATGCAGAAAGGAGCTACTACATTCTGGAAATTCATGTTTTCTCCCTAGGAATCCAGTCCTTGTAAACACTAAAATCAAACCCCATCCTGTTACTGTCTGTGTGGGAACCTTTAATAATGTTCTACCAAAGCGACCTCTGCACGCCCAGCTGCCTGCTTTTTGGAAAACATGACCAGTTCAGCTGGAAATGGACAAAGATGCTCCAAGCTAGCATCTTTAGCTTTCCGGTCGCCTGTTAGTACGGAGCTAACCCGCCAAAACCAACCTTTATAACTGAGTACATTCATGTACACGAACATATACGGTTTAAGCGCTTACGTTCTCGTCTCCTGACATGTCGGGGTTACTGTTCTCATCGCTGCTCAGTTTCTGTTTTTTCGCCGGCATTTCTTTTCCCGCTTGAGACGGGGACTCAGTCATGCTCTTGTTTTCTTTCATTCCAGCTTCACGCTTGTTCTTCTTCGTGTCTTGCCGTTTCAGTGTCGGTGGCGGCAGAGCCGCCTGGTCGCTCTGTCGCCACCAGGCGGCAAGAAGTGTGAAACACAGTTCCGTGGTTTGCTGAATTTTTCACCGAATCGTTTTTTTTTTTAATTCAAAACCAGTCAGCTTGGAGTCTGTTGTATACGAAGGCCACAATAAGAAAAAAATATATAGGAAGAGTAAAGTCATATTAAGAGAATAAAGTTGTAATAATATGAGAACAAAGATATTAGGAGAATAAAGTCTATTACAAGAATAAAGTTGTAATAATACGAGAACAGTTATGAAGATAAAGTCATATTACGAGAATGAATGACTAATTTAATACAACTTTATTCTTGTATCATTTCTACTTTATTTTCTAACAACTTTATTCTCGTTATTTTATCATTTTTATTTTCTTAGCTTGGCAATAATTCTCCATCGTAGTAAATACGTTTTGTGAATACATAATATCAGAACTTGGGTTAAAAAAAAAAAGAAAAATCCAATTGGATAAAAAAGATCAAAAGCCACAGAGACAATCAGACAATTTATTTTATTTATTTGTTAGAAACAATCATCTTTTACCATGAAATGTCAATATTACTACAGCATCATGTCTGACTCCTCACTCATCTCCTCAGACGTCATTTCATCAGACTCCTCTTCTTCCTTCATAGGCCTCTTTATGCCCTTCTGCTTTGAGAGCGCTGCAGCGTAGCGGATGTTGTACATGTTGAAGTCACAACTGTGAGGAGAAAACACATCGAACAATTCGATTTGATTTCAGTAGGAACGGAAATACAAGAGAAATCCGGAGACCTACAGCTTGGACAGACTGTCAGAGTGTCTCTGGATGCTCTTCTGCAGCGACTGCAGTGTTGGGAGGATGGATGCAGACCTGGAAACCATTGAAATCCCAGCGTTATCACCGGTGGAACGTGTGAGAATGAGTGGAATGAGTCAGAGAATCTGTCGTTACCTGCTCTTAAGTTTCTGGCCGTGCAGCATGAGCAGGTTCTGGGCCCAGGTCATGTAGAACTGCAGGTGACTCGACGTCTCCAAGCAGGAAGCCACAAAGCCCAGCAGCTTCTCCACGTAAATGTCGGGTAGAGATCCACAAACCACAGGGACTGGAACACAAACGCGCAATCCGGTTCGAAAACATCTCCAGGCTACGAACCCGACAAACGTCTGCTTCGAAACCTACTCTGCTCGTGTGGCACCGCTTCCAGCACTTCCTGCTTGAGCGCGTTTTCGTTGAGCCTGAACGCCAGGACGATGGCCGACGCCCAGTCCTGGAGTCGGAGCTGCTTGCGAATGCTGGCCGGCGTCACGTCCAGGTCAAGGTCGTATGGGTCGAAGACCAGGGATCCGTCCAGGGAGTAGACCAGGAGGCCCTCGGTGGTGGTGGCCGCCCAGCTGCGCCCGGTTGGAGAAAACCGCAGAGAGCTGACTCGAATCTCTGGCTTGAAGTGACGGGAACTCATGTCGCCTTTCAGAGCACACAAAATTCACCCACGCATTCAAAAGTTAAAATCAGGCCAAACAGAAATGGAAAGATATCAAAATGGGTCATTTAAAGACACATAGGTGTGACAAAATGACCTGATAAACCTTTATGTTGCAGCCGCAGAAATGTTTCCCGTCCTGACTTATGGGAGCAGACAGTTCATTCCAGAGCTCTGGGTTTCACAGAGTTTGTTGCAGAATTCAAATTTTCAGTGAGGAGTTGTTCAAAAACTCAGGTTTGTTAAAAAAATTATTAAAAAAAGTAGTTTGTTCCAGAGCTCAGGTTTTCAGGGAGGGAGGATGGATGAAATGCACATTGGTTGGAGAATATTAATTTTCAGCAGACAGTCTAGACAACATCTGGGTGTACAAATACAAAA
The DNA here is from genome assembly GCA_903066825.1 of Alfaro cultratus. Taxonomy (NCBI): domain Eukaryota; kingdom Metazoa; phylum Chordata; class Actinopteri; order Cyprinodontiformes; family Poeciliidae; genus Alfaro; species Alfaro cultratus. Next base: position 30,881 of record CAEFZX010019986.1, on the reverse strand, counting down.
ATCCTGAATGTTTGGACTGGACCAGTACCTCTCCGGACTCCAGGCAGGCTAATGTCGACCCCGTCTCCGTCTCCGGCCCCTTCGTCCACCAGAGCCAGGCTGCCAAACTCCGTCATCTTCCGTCTGTCCAGGAACTCCTGGAGGCGAAGCCAACAGTCACAATCATGCATAAGGTCTCCGCTTTGTGCGGCTGTGAATGAGCGCTTCGTTTTACCTCCATGGCATCAAAGGACAGGTTGCAGGAGATCTCAAACTTCTTCAAGAGCATCTGCTCCTTGACGTTGTAGATGCAGACAAACTTTGAGTGGCCTCCTGCCAGAATAGATTCCCCGTCGGCAGAGTAACACAGCGCCGTGAAAGACCTGAACCACAAACAACCAGAGTTATAAAAAAACAACATAAACAGACATGCAGCTAGTTTTATTTTACATTTTAACTCACTTTCCTTTGGCAGACTGCTTGGCTGTGATTTTATCCGTCTCCTTGCGGCCCGTCTCCAGATCGTGGCGCCCGGTTACGGATCCGGTCTGCGCGGCGGTTTGGGGGTTCCAGAAAGAGATTTCTCCATTCAGAGTGGCCACGGCCAATTCCTGACCGTCAGGGCGATACGTCACACACAGACCTGACGAGAAAAGGCCACAAAAACACAGTGAGGTCCCATCACCTAATGAAAATCAACAATTCACATCAGCATGTGGTTTATAAAAGAAGAGTAAAAACAATTGACAGAATGAAAACTACTGGGAAAAAATAATGACTTTTAATTTGGGAGGATCTTCTGTACTTTCTTTTCTTTGATATTCCATAATTTGTCCCTCAACATTTAACGGTTCTGCATATTGTATTAAAAGGCTGCACAATCACCAAAAACCTTCCCTGAAAACAACCATTTTACAAATTTAACATAGTATTTTTTTCTCAACATTACCCAATAATTCCATATTGTTTTGAAGTCACTCACTTTCTGAATTCATCTATTGTAATTCTGGAATAATTTTCGTTAACAGTCATTAAATTTTTTTCTTGAATTTCATAACATTATGCAACGTCTTCAAAATATTTTTTTTTTATATATTTATTTTCCCTGAAATTAATAATAAGGTTATAGATGTTCCTTTTTTCAATCTTCCCAGACTTCTCCATTTTCTGTGAACGTACCGTCTGATGTGAGGGAAAGTGTTTCTTTGACCTGCCAGCTGTCCAACATGTCCCACAGGCGGACGGTTCGGTCCCACGAAGCGCTGGCCAGGATGGACTGAACAGGACTGAAACACAGGGAGCTAACCGGACCCTCGTGTCCTCCGAGGACCTGGTCATGCAAAGACAGGGAATCTCACCTTCAACCAGTCTGGAAACACTACAAGAGAAGCCGCACAGACCTGTCCCTACCTCCAGCAGTCTGCCCGTCTGCATTGACCAGAGAAAGATCTCGAAGGAATCCTGAGCTCCTGCGCTCACCAGCTCTCCGCTGACATCTACGGCCAGTGAGGAGAACTGCGCGGGCCGAGGAGACGTGAACGTCCTGAAGTTTCGGTACCTGTAAAACACAAAGCCCGCCGTCCTCGAATCCTTTTTCTCATTTGCGTCCCCTAAGCGGAGCCCCGGAGCGAGGAGCCCACCTGTGCAGGTCGTACGCCCGGACGGTGCCGTCCAGAGAAGCGCTGACGATGACGAAGCCGCTGGAGGTGAAGGCGACGTTGGTGATGCTGCTGGTGTGCTCGGTGAAGGTGACAAAGCAGAGCCCGCTGTTGGTGTTCCACACTTTGACCTGAAGAAGTCACCCGTGAACGTCCAATTAGCAAGTTTGACTGAGATTTTTAGCGCACAAATTTGCACTCTAGACGTCCTCTGGACTCACTTTCCCATCATCCCCTCCTGTCACGACGTACTGCCCGTCTGGAGAGTAAGCCAGCGAGGCCATGTTGTTGAAGTGACCCTGCTGCTTGAAGACATAGGACTCGCTCTGCCACTCCCACACCAGCAGCTGACCCATCCCTGAAACCATGGTTACGTTTTACACATTCGCAGCCATAAAAACTACTTACATAGAGACAGGAAGTTGAACTGACGAGAACATCCGAAAGCAATCCAGTCTCCGGAGCTGTTCACAGCCACCGAGGCGATTCTTTGGTCTGAAATGCTGCAAGAGGGACAGAAATCAGCAAGAAAGTCTCAAAGTGTTTCCTATTGAGGCGCCACGTAATCACAGCAACCACCTTAGCGAGTGAATCAGGTTAAACTCCGGGAGTTCGTGCAGGTGAAATATCCCAGATGCAAACCCAGTCACCAGGATGTGGGTGGGTTTATGGTAGGCAGCGGCGGTCAGGTTGTTGAACTCTCCCTCCTTGTTGAAGAAGTGTCTGAAAATGCAAAAAGAAAAGTTTACAGTTTCCGGGAAAAAAAATGAAGGAGTTGTAATGTCAGATCTATTTAGATATACCTTCTGTTTTAGTGTACACGGTTCACACACTTTAACGGGATAAAACTTTTTTCACTTCCAATACTGATACCGATATCTGAGGTTTAGCATTGTCCGATACCGATCCAATACAGACAAACCGTGCTGACTTCACTTTTTTTTTAAAAATACAGACATAAATTTACTCAATTAAAAATGTATCTGATAACGCTGCACCAGTACAGCACTCTTAAGTACACCGACAACTTCACAAGCTACAAACATGTAAAAACAACTTTAACTTGTTCAGTCAGCGCAATTAGAAGAATAACAACCAATGTAAAATAAATAAGAAAGGAACCGAAACTGACAAAACAATAGTTTGTCTACCTTGGTCAAACATATACAATTTAACAGCAACAAAGCCTCTTTCAAATAGTTTGGAACGTGTAATTAAATATAATGTAACATAAATAATAAAATCACAATTTTTTTTAAAATACTGGTATTGATACAGACATTAATATTGGACTGGTGCATCTCTACATTGCAATAGTGTAACATTATCTGTCTTTAACAACAGAAACCAAATATCTATTTGACAAAAAAGAGGACTTACTTGCTCCTGTGTTTGTATCGAACGTTTTTGACCTCCTTCTTGTTTTTCGGGGGTTCAGTTTTCCCCCGAATCACTTCCGCTTCCTCTCCCTCCACCCTGTCCTCGTCCTCTTCCTCCTCGTCCCCCTCTTGTCTCCGGGGACAGGGTTCGTCGGAGCTCTTTTTCAGAACGAGGCCATCCAGCTCAGTGTCGCTCTCCCACACGCACAACGCCCCATCCTGGCTCAGCGTGTAAAGCTGAGCAAAACACAAATCGCGGATGTGTTACCAGAAATCTGTGTTGGCAAACTAAAAAAAAAAAAAAAGTAAGGAAACGTACATCCAAGCTGTCCTTCTCAAAGAAACAGGCCACGATGATGTCCTTGTGTCCGCCCAGGGAGTAGTAGATGAGGTTAGCCCAGCGCTCCGCTCCGAACACCCACGTGGACATGTCTTTGCTTCCCACCACGAAGCACCTGAAGGAAAACGTCCCAACCATCACTTCTGTTCACAAAGTTATGCACGTCTTTCTCTCTCTCCCACACTCTCGCACTCACTTGGAGTCGTCGGTCCAGTCGATGCACGTGGTTTCGTCATACGGGCCGTAGTAGCTCTTGTCTAAAACAAAGGCGTTAAACTCTCGCTGCTTCCCAGGGGCGTGGTAGAGCAGCGCCACGTTCTCCTTTGTCGCAACAAACTTTCTGAGAAACCAGAGCAGATTAACTTTTAAAATCCTGTGAAGATTAGGAAAGAATCATCCGATTAGATGTGAAAAGATCCTAACCTGCCGTCAGGCGAGAAGCGGATGCTGCTGACAGGCCTGTGGAAGTGGAAGTGATGAAGGACAGCTCGTGTGATGAGACTGACCAGCAGCGCAGCACCATCTGTTTGACGTCAAACAAAAACTTACAGCAGATCTAGAAAGCGAACCCATTGTTGTTAAAATGCAAAATGTACGGCCCATCTTCCCCCCCCCCAACTCTTTCAACGTTTAGCTCAAAAGATGCAAAGCAGCTGCTGGTTCCTAAAGGCTATAAAAGCAGAATGGGACGATCTCCTGTTTTAACATTAGCTAGCATGTTGTCAGCTAGCATAACTTCTCTCATCACAGCGTGAAGAGAGAAGTTATGCTACCAAATATTTGTGAATGAGATGCATCTCAATTACCCAAAGTTGTTACATGTAGGTGAATAACGAGAAAAAATGCCCCAGAGAGATGGGGTGCTTGGTGAGCAAGGGCACCAGAATACGGTTTACCTAAAACTGTACATTTTTATTTAAAAAATTTTTTATTTATTGTTTAATAATAGTCTAATAATAACTACAAAATCATTCATTGCGAATTCTTGCTCTCTTTCTGCTGGTGACATGCGCGGTACAATAAGTGTTGATGCAGCGTGACTTCAATTGATAATCCCACTATAAACAGACTGGCTCAGGCTATCCAGAGCTGCCTCTGTAGCTGGAGTGCATTCTTACATCGCTACTTTTTGATTGTTTTTTTTTCCCCAATTGCAACTGGATACATATCACAAAGTGAAAACATTAAAAAATTACTTTCCATCAACTCAAAAACCAGGATTGTTTCCACTGGTTGCATCTGTTTGTTAAAAGTACTTTTGTTACTAAAACGATCACACGTGTGAAGACAAATGAAAGCCTTTACCTTCATCGACCACTATGGCCAAACTGCCATCAGGAGACACACCCACACATGTTATATTTTTGGTTGTTGAAATTGGTAAGGTCTCCGATGTATTACTGAAAAACAAAAAAAAATAAAAAGATATGTACATATTAATATCTTACAGAAATATTACAGAAAATACACCAAGTGTTTTGGTTCCAAATGAATAGCATATATTGTCAAAATTGTGCGCTAATAATATCTTCCTTAATAGTTTAAAAGCCAAAGTTCCAGTTTTCCCAATTCAAATGTCACATTTTCAAGCAATACACAATATATCGGCATTAACATCGGTGCGTTTTCACATCGATGCATTCCAATATTTTTTACCCAGTATAAATATGAACGTTCACAATGGATTTTAAAACACACAGAGGTCAGATGGTAAATACGTAGACCACAAAATATGTATCCATATTGTATGAAATGCGAATTGTTGCGCCCAATCCCTCCGAGACTTACTTTTTCAGGTCGAAGACTGAGACTCTGTTCCCAACCGGACTGATCACGGCGTTCCCGTCTTTGGAGAAATTTAAATTCCCCTGACGATAGACCGCTCCGAGCAAGTTGGAAAACTACAGAGAGGAGACGTGAGAGCCTCTTATATGGCACATATTTACTTCCATACTCGTACAACTTCAGTAAAAAAAACAGGACCTGGCAACGTAACTAGATATAGTTGCTTTTCCCCCCCTCAAAACAAGACAAGCTTTAGTTTGTTTTTATTTATAAAATCGACCAAACAATGTAACTAATATTCTACCCAACATACATTAAGTGTGCACAAATTGTCTTAAATGTGACGGTTTTGTTGCCACGTTCCTAAAAGACCTCAAACTACGTCACAGAGCACCGCGAGCTACTTACCCTGTAAGCGAACTTCATCTTAATGAACAATCCTCAACTCTCGTGCATTTATCTTCGCTTAAATGTATTATTCGCCCCCTTTAGTTTCATTATTAAAATATCACGACACATGCTTCTCCTTCCTCTACACGTGGGGTCCTCTTTGTTGACACACGACACATCCGGTTTGGACGGAGGTAAAATCCAACAGTGCCCTCTACTGGCGACAGAGCGGCACAGCGACAAAATACACCAAACAGAAAATTACACATGGTTTTTTAATGTATTTTTATGCAAAAAAAAAAATGTCAAAAAGGTGGCATGTTTTTGTATTCACATCCGTTTGCTCTGATACAGACTAAATAAGAGTAACCCCCCTCAGAAGTCAGCTAAATTGTCAAAAAAGTCAACCAGTGTGTAATTTCATCTCAATACAAAAAATAATGAAAGAGAATCATTAGAAATACAATGGCGGCCGCATCGGGGATGTTCTTCTTCAGCTGGGACAGTAAACCTGGAAGATTTTAGAAGCTGCAAAGACTTGAAACCAAGGCAAACCTTTACCTTCCAACAGGACTAAAACCAAACATCATTACTTATAACAACAAGCACAAGGCTCCCAACAAGCGCCACCATGTTCTCTTATAGCGTCAAGTGCGTAAATTTCACAAGTTCATATTCATAAAATTTACAGCAGCTAAACAATGTTTCTGAAGAGAAAACAGATTTACAGTTTGATGTGGGTGTTATATCAGAATGAACATCCAAACCTTAAGTTTAAAGTATACTTGAGCATAGCAGAGATTCGTTGCAATTATTTCAAAAGAATATGCTTATGGAAATAAAGTTAAAGCTTGGTGAGACGGAGAACAAAAACCTAAAACCAATGACACAGTTGGAACTGAACCCAACCAGTCTCTCATTGTTTCCTTGCTAGCCTTTACACCACCACTTGCTGAATATTTAATCTGACGGCAGCCACAATACACGGGCGCCGCACGTGTGGAAATGGGATATTGCCAAAGATGAACTGAAAATGATACATCAGCCGAGTCACAAGGGGATAGATGGTTTCTTCTGAGGCAATGGCAAGATGTGTCAAAGATGTTGGTCACAGTTCAATAGTTTTTCCCTTTTCACCTTAGAGTTTTGTGCCAAAGATCGAAACAGGGCACCACATGCAGTCGGACATACTTCTGGCCCCCAGTGGAGCATTCCAGACACCCGTAGACCGTTTCCCGCCGTTGACTTCCCATACCACACAGTGCGCAGGGTCCCTTTGGGATGTTGTGTTTCAAAAGATTGACCCGTGTGTGCGAGCTTTCCCTCAGGTAGGCCGTAGACACATCCGTCATGCTGGCAGCTTTCTCATAGTAGTCAGTCGCCATGTCATCCACGTAGGTGTCGGACTGGGTGAGCTCTTCGAATGTCCTGTCGTCTGAACAGGAGTAGGTTGTGAGAAAAAAAATTCAAGTGTGGCAAAAATTCATGTGGATAAAGCATGTAATAGTACCTGCTCGGAAGGGGTTTCCATAGATAATCCCAGACAGGAAGCGGCGTAGGCGTCCCATTGAGAAATGTCCAATGAAGCCGCCTAATTGCTCCCTGATTTGTTCCTTCTCAAAGCCCCCCTGAGACTCTGGTGCAACACAAATATCTGGAAAGGAAGGTGATAATAATTAGCTTTTTAATTTAACTGACTCTACAGTTTTCAAGACTTGCACTAATGCAATTCCAGAGCAAACTCTCATTTCCAGTTTGGAGATAATTTAGTACATATACATACTGTTTCTTATGGATATTACACAATATTCAAACTTGCTCAGAAGCCCTATAATGGTAGAATATTTAATTAAAATTGTCCCAACATTGGATTGTCCAATAGGGTGGTGCCTCATCAAACGCCAACAGATGTTTGATGCAGCAGATTTGGTAAAATAAGTGGATTTTATATGTGTTGAGACACTTAATATCCTTCAAAAGAATTTTCAAAATTCTTATTCGAGCAGATTTTACATTTGCAGTAGCAAAATGGGCTGAAGAACAAGCCCTGAATAGAACTGACCATTACAAATGGATCCTGAGTGGGATTGTCCACAGACAACAGACCCAGTTAATTACAATCTGCCTTGAGTAGATTCATTATGAGGTCCACAAATGTATATTAGTTGGGAAAATGAAGGACTCTAATTGTCAGTGTGAGATATACTTAAATATTTTCATTTCACTGTTTAAGTCCACTCATATTTTGAATTAAATCACGATCAAATGCCTTTAATTCAAGACAAAATTGCATAACATGAAGTTGCCAATCCCAAGCACCTTCAAGTTTTAATCACAAATTATGACCCACACTCAATCAGTTTTTCATGTTGACAGTAGAATTCAAATGAATGGTCAATTTCACAAGTCGAGTTAATGTGGTGCATTTTTTATTTTTTTGTTTCGAGAGGAGACATGACACAAGGTGTGCTCCTACCAAGCCGACCGTCCAGACGGACGAACAGCTCACAGATACTGAAGGCGATGGTGGTGTGAGCTGGAATGACGATGGCTTTATCTCGACCTTTGGGGTTTCTGCCGTCGTCAATCTGAAACTGCAGGAGAACGGAAAACCGAATTATCTCTGCTTAAAACAAAATCTATTGAAATATGCTGTAGTGTTTCAATGAAATTTCACATATTAAAAAGGATTACCCTCATGGTAGTCCCTCTCATGCCAGCGTGGACGGTTAGAGAGCACTGACGTGTTGTCCGGATGCTCTCCACAACCACACATAGGACAGTCCGTCCACTCTCCCTCGACTGACGGACCAGGCAGTGATCCAGGTCAACCTTCCTGGAAAGAAAGGAACACGTGAGACCTATTTTTCTCTCAAGTACTCTACTCCTAAATGTAATCCCCTTTGTGTAAAATAGCATAATTAATTCATGTTTACAGGGAAAGCCTCTTCTCAAATTCCAGTCACCAAAAGGAGGAACAAGGTCAGACATGATGTTTCTATGAATATCAGGAAAAAACATCAAACCAAAATTTCATATTCAGAAAATAAAATCTCCTTTAAACAGATAAGGAAGTAATCATAAAGAGAAATATATTTCCACACAGTTTTTTTTTTTAAGGTACCTAGAGTTGAGTTCACGGAGTAAAGTGGGGACCTCCAGCTCGTGTTTGGTCACAATGCCGAAAGAGGCTTTGACGGCCACAGAGTCTGACCCGCTGACGTTGAACCCCACGTCGTTAATTATGTGGTTACCTAGGCGACCACTGAGAGCTACGTCGGATTTGTCCTCGTAGTTTAAGAGTTGATAAGACGATACTCCTGAAAACAACAAAAAGCAACATAGTGGGATTACGTCAAATTGCAAATTTATAGTTACAGAGTTATCTCTAAACGGCCTTGTGTATTAATGCATACTGTAATAATAAAACCAACATATAAACCATATTTGACAAATGTGGTTATAGGCTTTCTCTCCATCCACATGCTGCCATTTTACAGCACAATGAAGTAACTAACTTGCCTTCAGTTATAATAAAAATGCTGTGCATATAAAATATGACTTAAAAGAAATTTGACTTTGATATTTAACTCCATGAAATTGGACCTCTGTCTCTTTAAAAACTCTGACTCTTTCTAAAAGTTCCCCTTCAGGCCTTACTAGTCCTTTAATAATGTTTTTAGCAGCGTTGCTCTGAGTAACTCGCACAATGAGCTCAACAGATGCGCAATTTCACTGCAGTTGCTAATTGCTGCTGGCTAGTCTGAAGGAGCTAATCAGGCGTTTTGCGCAGCTTGAATGGTTGCCAAGGAAAATTAGAGGATTTCTCAGCATAAAATAATCAAGGCAACACTCCAAGTATGTTTTTGATGAGGGAATAACATGATAACATGATGTAAAGCTAAAAATATTCAATTTTACACAATAATGCCCCTTTAAGGTCTCTTTGTTAAATGCACTCTAATGACTATTAAACTGGCTTTTAGGTGGTTCTTTGCAGAAATAAAAGTTGTTGTTTTTTCTTCAATTTTCATTTAAAACATGCCCTTATTATGACAAGGTAATGTATGTTGTAGAAAACACAATATATAAGTTAACAGATTGAAAGTCCCCATAAAGAGAAGGCACAAACTAATGTACATTTGGAAAATATTTGCATTAATAGTTTCACGGTTGATTAAGATTTGTTCTTGTTTTTTTCTATCTTAAAGGAACTTCAAAACAGAAATTTGACCAATATTAATTATGTGTGTTTTAAACACATGGCGACCCTTAAAATAAACTAATGCTGGTGCACTTCACCTGCTGTGATCTCTTTTTCCCCAACAAGGATGTCTTTCAGCGAGAACGGCGTTGAGGCGTACTTGTTCTTCTTCCAGAAATGCCTCTTCCTCTTCCTGGTGACCAGGCTGAGGGGCTGGTAGCGGTCGGCCTCGCTTAGGCTCGGAACGGGGATCAGTCTCCCTGTGTCCCCGACCTGCTTCACAAAGTTTTTAGTGGCCGCAGCAAACATTTTAAATGTCCCAAAAGCATCCAGGCACAAAACAATGATGGCACTGCCACGTCCTATCAGCTGGTCCACAACACTCTGACTACGGTGGCTAATCCGGGTGTGTTCTTTCAGACCCGTGAAATTATAATTAATGCATGTGATGTGTAAGACAATATGGGAGAAGGTACGTATTACCCTGATGGATCCCTTTTGCTCTGCAGCTACGGAAAACAGATCAGTTTGATTTGATTTATTTTACATTTTTTAAAGACAGGTTGCCATTAGTAAAGCAGTAAGGGAAAGAGTTTAACAGAATACAGCAGCAACTCTCACTCAAACTATAGACTTCGACACAAACACAACTTGAGTGTTCATGTGACGGGGTTCTCTTATAACTTGGACAACCAAAAAAAAAGTGACTGGCCAAGACCGGAGATCACTTTAGTGAAATTTATTTTCTTCTTCAGGTGCAAAATATCAAGTGCAAAAAAAAAAAATATATATATATATAAAGACATCCGAGACAAATTTAAAATGAGACAAAAACAGCAATACCTTCAATGTCATTGTTCATCACCATCAGTGTGACTTCTGTGGAGTCTAGCTGCCGACTGACTCCCTGTGGAGCAGAGCCCTGCTTTTAAAGCCACAGGCTCCGCCCACAGAAGGTCCAATCAAATGAACAATTAAAAAGGAAACCACAAAAAAAAAACTAAGTAATTACTTCTAACTCAAATAAATTCTTAAAGTATACAAAGTAATAATAAATTAACTTATCAAAATACAACCCTCAATTTAATAGAAACCGCACCAGCCCAACTGCAAAAAAAAAAAAAGTAAGTTAGCGGTTGTGGATCGGTTTATATGTATGTGCTAACACGGACTCTCTAATTAGGTCCCAGCTCGTGACGGCTCCTNATGAACGTCAAGCTGAAAGCAGGTTACACCGCGTGTGCACCCACGATGAACCGCACCAGCCCAACTGCAAAAAAAAAATAAGTTAGCGGTTGTGGATCGGTTTATATGTATGTGTTAACACGGACTCTCTAATTAGGTCCCAGCTCGTGACGGCTCCTCCGTCACAAATTGCTTCAGCCCATGAAGCACAGTTTTTATTATACTGTTTGTTTATTAATGTTCTCTTACATCTCTTACTGACGTCTTGATACATTTAATTTGCACATGAACTTATTCTGAGACTGAATTACACACAGGTGGATTGTTTAAGTGACTTTTGAAGGGAATCAATTGCACTGACAATAATTGAATGCAAATGAGAGCCACTCTTTTTCAAAGTTTTTAAATGTTTTTGGTAAAAAAATAAATAAATAAATAAACTATGCATCATTTTCTATCACTTCACCATTTTCACGTCTTTGTCACTCATGACTCCATAAAGCGTTAGTATTTTAAAGTCTTTGTCTGTGTAGACTTAACCTTCTCTGATTACTTGATTTTGTTCAGTATTCCAGCTGGACACCAATTGCCAATGATAATGAAATCAGTCCACATTACATTCCTCAATTTAATCTCTTGCACAATCTGAGTAACACTGATCCATGGACATGAATGTTCCATTTGAATAAATTGTGGTTCACAATGTCACAGAGATGGATAATCATAAGATTGACCCAGGAGTAATGGTTAAGAAGCCAAATGCACTGAAACATATAAATCTCCACTTTGGAGGAAGTTAATGTTTTCATTTGTCAGAGCCTAATGGTGCCATTAGTGCACTCATTGGCATTTGCTGTCCCACAGAATAAATTCATGCATATGGCTGCTCATCCCAAGATGTGAAACATGTGTACTAACGCAAGTGTACATAGGTGCCATGCAGACAGCAATGCACTTGACCGTGCTCTTCTGTCACATTGATAATTTTTTAAGTCCACCATCACCTGTCAGTGTAATTGAGATCTGTTTGTAGCTGACCACCTAGTCTGTTTTATAATAGGTCCCCAGGGTATAACCGTACAACTGTTGCTATGGATGCCGCTTGTTTACAGTAATCCAAACAGATGGCTGTTTATTAAAATGGCTTATAGGCATGTTTCATACTAAAGTGAAAGATCATTTCCTGGGACACTAGTGACAGCAGATTTGCAATGATACAACATATTTATATGAAGGTAAGTAACTGAAATATGCACCATAGACAAAATGATAATAAAAAGTGTGGACATTTCTGCGTGCATACACAATTCATGCGGACAGGAAACTGGTTCTGAATAAAAGTTTAGATGAATATGTACACATTAACATTTTCATAAAGTGGCATGCTTTGCAGTAGAAGTAAAACATTTAATACAAATACATTCAGGAGATAGTTAGGGGAAATTAGCAAGAATGAATCTTCATTAGTAATTTCATTTTCATGCAAGTTTGCCAAATAGATAAAGAAAAAAAAACTATTAAAGGCAAATAATATGAGATGATTTCAGTCATTACACAACAAATGAAACATTTATTTTACCTATCTCCCTGAACTTCTCATGACCTGTGTAATCTTTCCGAATTATAGACACCTCACAAACCCCCAACTCCAACTCTCTTCGCTTTCTCTCTCTTACTTGTTCTTACCCCTATTTCTAATTTTCCTCAATGACTGATCTCCCACCTGCCCCAAATAATAAGATACTCCGACAGGCCTGCGAGACTCATTCCCCTTACATCCATCACTCCTGAAGTCACATTACTGCCCTTTACAAGCACTAGGATGTTTTTCTCCCTAATTGTAGCCACATACATACCTCACCCACTCCAGAAATAATAAATGGCCTTGTCCTCCATTACGGCCATTAGGGAGCTCATACTGGGAGTAGCACACCGCCCACAGTGAGGAGTTGCCTGTTTTGTGCTGGATGTTGTTGCCAAAGCACAGGAAGAATTTGAGCTGCATCCTCCAAAACACGTGTCTCCACTTTGGCAGATGCTCATATCTTGCTCCATCTTTCTCCTCTGAATAAACACAAACAACAGGTTGAATAGGAGATGAGCAAAGAAAGACTGACTCTCCAGGAGCTCGGTGTCTGCAAATCAGATGTGTTAGACAAGCTTGCCAAAACCTTAACCCAAAGAGACAGATGTACCGCGCCCGGGCAGAAGATGGCACTGTATTCCTATCGCATTGCACGAGCCATTATTTGCACTGTATTTGTCAGAGAGGAGAAAATGTCTTTATCAAACAGAAACCATGGCAGAAAACATTGAGATTTTGATCCAAGATAGAGTTTCACTTTAAAGATAGGCCATGAAGGACAAAATGTGGGAATTCTTTAAAAATATAACCAAACATGTTTGACTGTTTCTTTGGCAGAATGAATTTTATAAAGAGACTTGAGTTGTCCAGATAAAAACCCAGTTCACTCTGTTGTGGTAAGGTGTTGATGCCTAAACTGAAAATCTGTCCTGCTGATCTGCCAGATCTATTTAGGCACTACATGTCTGTTATAACTGTATTCATTAATGTAAATTAGCATTGCAGCCTCACTTCTCTCCCACATTCACATTTCATTTAAAATGTGAGTCATTTGCAAAATAATAAAAAAAGATAGAAAAGAGAAAAACAAAGTTCATTTTGGGTTTCAACATAACATTCAGCTAAATATGATAATTTAATTTCTAAGAATTATGTGGCCTATTTAAACTTTACAAGTCTGATCTTAAACACAGCATTTGGATTTGGTTTAGGTGAAGCTCAGGTGAAGCTGTGTACTTACCATGTTTCATTTTGATATTGTGTAAAAGACTTTGGTTTGCATGTGTATGAAATGTATAAGTAAGGTTGCATTGCTTTGATTTACCTGTGGCGGAAAGATTTTTATATTTTTTTTTTATCACTGGAGTTTGTAGAAAACATAAGAAGTACACAAATGTGAAAAGCTAATCCCTAGTAAGAAAGAAGCTCCCCACTTTAGCAGAGTTTGATACCTTAAAACAACTCAAAATGAAAATGTTCACAACACTGGCATAAAATACAATATAAGTAGATAATAACTGTCTGCACTTACTCTACCCTCTTGGCTGAGATGGTCTTTTGCATAGTCCATGCGGCTACACAAAACTGTCAGATTGATGATTGTTAGTCCACTGAGACAATTTCCAAGCAGACAAGAACATACTATATTTTGTTCCTTTGCACAAATAATAGCATGATGTAAAATCTTAAAAGTTACTCCAATCTTATGACTTGGGGAAGACTCAAACACCACAGACGAGGTGCATCAATGCAGCAGCTGCCTTAAAAAAGTTAGCAGAAAACAGTGGAAAAAATTGTATTGTATCCCACAGAGCTCTACATTTTTTGTTTGAGTTTAAGTGGGTAAAATAAGCTAAAATTTAGGATGAACAGTTTTTGCACAGCCCAATGATTTTCTTTTCATTTTTGTACAAACCTATGACCAAATAACTAATTTTTAGTCGAGTTAAAGGAACTATTACTCCTGCCAACTTTAAAGAACCTCATTTCAAAAAAATCATAATCCTTTTAACAATAAAAAAGATACTTGGAAGCACTTTTTTTATTAAAATTTTTTATTTTTATTTTAGCTCTGCCATTGAAATTAATGCAAACTGCATGCATTCCCCATTATCTCCAGCAACTGGCCAACTTTCTTAATAGCGTTTGTGTGTTCATCTGTTAAGTTAAATCATTTCATCTTCTGTTGTTCAAAAGTTTTCCTTTGCTGCTCTCGCTACATGTTTCTAATACCAACAGGCCTGTTTACAGACATGTGAAAACAGCACAGATATTATTTTCGACATATTCATAAATATCACCTGTTCTTTTAATGGTCAGGAGCCAGAAGTTAAAGGTATGAGAGTCCTGCAGCTAAAAGACTCAAGGATAGATCAATGTCAGTCATCGGGGGGAATGAAAGTCAGTCTGGTGGAAAAGCAGAAAAGAACGAAGGAGCTTCAGGCACTGGAAAGTCATATCATGGAGTCGTCAAGGTGGGCTGTTCTGGTTTCAAATCATGAATTCTTTAATGTACTAAGTCCAAATGGTCCCCTGTGCCCTGCAATGCCTTGCCTGGGAGTCTGAAAATAATTGAGAACTTGAGGTAAAGCAAAAGGAAAGGTGAGGAAACACAAGAAGCAAGGATGCAAGGACTGAGCAACGGAAGGGATGAAGAAATGACAGAAAGAGAGATGTAGTCATTGCTGCTTTACAAAAAGAATTACCTTACCTTCACACAGTTATGGCTCTCTTGTGACTTTGAGGCTGTCATTTGTTCAGTCCTGCTCCCGTGCATTGGTCACATTCATAATAAAGCTTCTGTGGGAGGTAATCTAGGTGCATGTCAAGGAAAGAACCACAGTGGAATATATATATTTTTTCCATTTCAGGTTATTAATCAGAATGTCTAATCACCTTTCTACCGATCAATAAATCAGTCTTATAGTAAAAATTAAGGCATGGAAAGTGATACTAAACTACAAAACATTTGCTCTTGATTCCTCTTCAGCAGGTTTGCAGGTCGCTGGGTCAGTAAGTTAGCTCTGAGTGACCTTTGATAACATGATGAATGAGCTGATTTAGAGATTGATTGTGTTCAACACTACTTACAAACTGAAGTAAAAAAAAAAAAAAAAAAAAGTATAATTGGACTATTTATATTGAATGGTAGGTTTTTAAAAATATGTCCCTTAAAGAGCCCAAAGACGCTTATTTCATAACGACTGCTGCTGCACGGTCGCTGCATTAGAAGCAGGAATCTAAAACCAAGGTTAAAAACATTGCTTGGGGCAGCGATCCTCGAACTGTGCTCTTTGGGAACCTTGATAATTGCCTCTTTCAGTTTCTCAGCTCAGTGAGTACTGGCCACTAACTCTCTTAGCTGGTTGCGTGTTCATTAGAAGATCTCATTCAGTAGTTAGAAGGGATATGAGGTTTCAGCAAACCCATTAAAGGCCAAATGTCACCAATTTTACTACGTGCAAAGCACATAAAAGAAGTCATGTGTGCAATTGATGTTGAATACCTTTCCGTTTTTTGCAGCAAGGAGCCAACAACTATAGTGCATAAAATATGGTCTTTGTATTTAAGTTGATCATTAATTACTATGTTATTGCAGCTTTCTGACTGTTTTATGAATAAAAACATTTAGGGTATGTTTAGCATTTTGTTTTACAATGTAAAGATTAAAACAATAAATTACTGATCTATCCAAATGTGTTATTTTAGTCACAATGCCATCCATATTTGAAGGAATGTGACTTAATGGTTGGAAGGAGAGCTGGTGAAGAGCTAACGTCTCAGAGTAAGAAGTTAGCTGGGGAGGGACTTAGCACTTCAGATAACTGAAGTGTCTTAGTTATTGGCAAGTATCAAATAAATTTTACTGAGTTGTCTATGACTTTCTGTTTCCCTGATAGTAAAGATGATGAGGAGGAGATGCCGCTTTTCTTTAAGCAAGCCTTCAAAACTAAAACGACAAGAAAACATAAGGTCAATATGCATCTCCTCAAAAGTTAGGAAATGTCTGACAATTTCGCAAACTTGACCATGTCCATAATTCAGGCGACAATTAAAAAATGTAACACAACTGGAACTGTTGGGAGAACTTTTGCACCTCTGCATTGTTTTGTGCATTCTAATCACTATGCATAACAAATTATTCTAGGTTGTTTTTTGACAAGGGAACATTATGGGAAATGTTGAATTGAAGAAATAGAATGAGCCACTAGTACTTTCATGTCCATACTTGAAGATCCGAACTCACAAAAAATGCAAAAACAAACAAAAACTATCATTTTAATGGCAACAGTTTCCCTGCTTTGTCCCTGTATTGAAGACATTGCAATACTAACCCCTCTAGTGCTCAGGATGAGGGAACAAATAACCTACATCAGGGCTTCTCAGGGTTTATTGTTAAGATAAATGTGCCTTGAAGCTTTTGGGCAAACAACAACAACAACAAAAACAGCGGAAGGGAACACCAACGTCACTTGATGAGGCATTCTAAAAGTCTTGAAGAAGTACTGCACTGCCAAAGGCCAAATGATAAATATGTTGGTGATGGTAGATGGGATTCCACTGGCTGTCCTGATGTGCCTTGTGACTTCCAGCTCTATTTCATTTGTCCTTGAAGATATTGGCTGAGATTGTTGTCATCTGGTTTAGTTTTCACTTAGTTTATGTGTCTTGTACCTTGTATTAATTCTTCTTCTCCAAGTGTTGCTGTTGAAACTGTTGCTTATTGCCTGCTGCATTTCTGCCTTGTTTAAAAAGGTTTTTTCTTCTCATTATCTTGATTTGTGTTTATTTTATAATGATTGGTAATGAGTTGAATAAAAAAAAAACATACCTGATAATTAATTCTTTGGAAGTCACTAATAAACTCTATCTATCTATCTATCTATCTATCTATCTATCTATCTATCTATCTATCTATCTATCTATCTATCTATCTATCTATNCTATCTATATATCTATCTATCTATCTATCTATCTATCTATATATCTATCTCTCTCTCTCTCTCTCTCTCTCTCTCTCTCTCTCTCTCTCTCTATCTAGCATTCATTCTTCAAGAACAAGCTATTTCAAAATAAAATTAATTCTTTCAAATTAAATACAAAAAGTCTTAGGATCTGGATCATTTTCAAATATCAAATGACAGAAATCAAGTAAAACATATATCACCTGCAAAAATGTAATTATTATATGAAAAAGAAAATATTTATCAATCAAAATGAACTTGTTAAGGCAGGGGTGGGCAACTCGAGGGCCGGTCTCCTGCAACTTTTAGATGCATCTCTACTTCAACACACCTGAGTCAAATAATGAGGTCGTTAGCAGGACTCTGGAGAACTTGGCTGCACTTAGGAGGTGATTCAACTATTGGATTCAAGTGTGTTGGACCAGGGAGTCGTCTAAGAGTTGCAGGACACCGGCCCTCGAGGGCCAGGATTGCCCACCCCTGTGTTAAGGTATAGTTAAAATTAATGTCACAATTTTTTTCCTGCAGTTTGGTGCTTGTTAATGAGCTCATTTAAATGTATGTATTTATGAATGGCATTAGTGTTTTGGAGAACTTTTATCTTTTAGGGTTAGGGATTTTTTTAGATGATGACATGTCTGTGAGCACACTGCAGCGGTTGAATTATTGTTTTCTTGAGTTTTAACTCATGGCATAAATCACGAGCTAAAACTGGAATCTAGTCTCATGTGCTGTCAATCAATCCCTTGCGTGCAATACACAGCTTGGCCCGACTTGTACTACCCCGAAAGTGGTTAAATGGGAAAGAGCTGCGCAGAGCCACGCAGGATCTGCTAATAGCAATGAATCTGGCTGGACAGACCAAGTTAAAACCGTTTTAGTGGAAAAGCAGCTGTAGTCACACATGCACTAAGTGGGATATTGCAGGGACTTAAAACTATTACATTGTATCCCTTTAAATTATAAATTTGTTCTCTCTGGGTTTCTGAATAGTCTTTTTGCTTCTCCACTGTAAATGAACCTGTCCAGGGTTGAATGAAAATGAACCGGACTATCCAAGGTTACAGTGGGAAAAACAGCTCTTGTGTACAAGCAACTGAGAGAATCATAATTCACTCAGTTAGCAGTGTGAACATAACTTAGATGAAATTAGGATGAAATGGCATCAAACTGCACAAAGAAAGGAAATGTTTGGGAAGATAAAATCAAACAGAAACAAAAATGTAAATTTTAAATTGTTGCATTAATTAAAAATTTTTGAAAACGAGCTTATTATAAATACTTAGGTTTTACAAGGAGAAATTCATGGTTGATTTGTGAAAGGTAGTTTATGTTTCAGTTTGTATTTTTAAGTTTATATATATATATATATATATATATATATATACATATGTATTTTTTTTTGTTTGTTTCTAATTGATTTCCATTATTATTACTGTTTTATCTTGTCTGCTTTTTTCCGGTGTGTTTCAAGTCAAACATAAAGAGCTGAGAGAATTTGCAAAACTACAGTGGTAAATTTATACTGAGATGTCCTATTTTCATTCAGAAAATAAGTAAAACTTATTTTTTTCAGTGTATCTGTATTCACATCACTTCACTTATTCCACATGTTGTGTTATATTACAGCCTTATTCAATCTTGTTTCTCAAAATTCTTCACTTAAAGAAGTAAATGGGGGGAAAAAAAATTCTATTTGCAAATTTATTAGAAACAGAAAACCAAGAAATCACAGCTGCATACGTATTCACAATGCTTCACAAAAAATGAAGCGTTGTGAATACTAACATATACTTTCAGTATATGTTAAACTGTTGCAGGACATAAATTAAGTCATCATCAATTTTTTCCTCTGACTTGAAATAGAATTGTGCACATAAAAAACTAAATCTAAATTTCACATAAAATGTGCCTACCAAGGTATTTTCTGCCACCTTTTTTTTTATTATTAATTCAGAAAAGCTCACTCAGAACTAGAAATGAATAATTCTGCACAGGAATGCTTCTTTTATTCCACCTTTGCAGCTGAATTATTGATATAAGTTTTAGAGAAGTTCCTCTCAGTGTGCAACATGGATTATCTGTTTATATGCCTAAAGACAAAACACCAGTGTAACAAAACCTCCATCAGCGAGTGCAGAGATGGAGTTTGAATATTTACAGTCAGTTAATGACATTTCCATTCAGCGAGCTTGTCAGAAATAACAAAACCCCCCATTTACCCTCTGCATCTGCTTAAGTCCCTTTTCTTCCTCCCTATGCCCCAAGTGGCTCAGAAATCCTACTTTATAGCAGAGAGGTGTCGGAATTTTAAACAGGCCCTGTCTTTATCCCCTGCCTCCCCAAGCTCTTTCTCTTTAATTCCTGGAAGGTTAGGCTGTGGTCGCCTTTTAACCCTCACCTGCTCCTCTGTTAGAATAATGTTGGCTTCTTTCTCTATTCTTTGGAGGAAGAAGGTAAGGGGTAATGGCGACGAGAGGAAAGGGATGGTGTGGAAGGGAAAGGAACGGAAAGGTTCTTGGAAAGATACAGTTAAGATGGAATGAAAAGGATGGGAGGTGTGTGCTCTGTGTCTGTGTGTTGGGGAAAAAAATAAATGAAAATTGGAAAATACTGGCAGAAGTACAGACCGGAGACATGAAGAGACGGCACAGGCTTGGAGTGATATTATGCTCCGGTGGGATGCTGACTAGCCATTTATCACACCTCACTTTGAAAGGAAAATAGGGAGAGACGGCTGCAATTTTTTCCCCCCATCTCTTGTCTGACAAATCTGATGACAAAGCACAATCCCTGAGCCAGGTAATGTCCCCATTGTGAAACCAGGACAACTTTACACAAAGCCAAAATAAGGGGGTGTAATTGGCCTATATTTTGGGCAATATAGGCAGGTTCCTTTGTCCTGACAACAGTAGCCTCTTGGTAGTGATATAAATTTTAGTTGCAAATTGTCCTTACATACAGAGATACCCATTATGAGAATATCTGTTTTTATTCTCGCTTCTATTTTTTTTATTTAACTGAAGCCACTATTGTCACCAAAAGTCGTTTTTTTTCACCTTATAAATGTTGGCCAGTAGTACATTGGTAAATATCATTACACCTGGGAATCATTATAAGACATTTAAGCTTGTTTTTTCTTTTTTTTTTTTTTTCCTAGGAGCTCCATGCCACTAACTGGAATAAATTTCCAAATGAATTGCCTATAAATGATATTCTGCTGTATGAGTAATTGCCTTCAATTCATTCCCCTTTGAATCAATCTCATGTGTGAAGTCAACACTGTTAATTAGACCTGTTTTTATGTTCAAGGAACCAGCTGAGCCTGGCTCCTATCTCATTCTCTCCCTCTCCCTTTTTTTCTCCAGCATTTGTACTTAATTACTGAGGGACTGCTGTCTGCACCAGCGAGGCATAACAAAGAGATGTAATGGCAGCAGCCAACCCCTAAAAAGAGAGAATAATTTAACAATTTCTCTCATTTTTACGTCTTAAGAGAGTACGGTGGTTAGAATTCACTAGCAAGCAGATATGTTCGATTTGGTAATTTTTTTTTTGTATTAAAGTCTGGTATGTTCACAATTTCTTATCTGTTTGAAATATTGCGCTCATTAGCTCTGCTGATGATGCCATAACTTTTTGTCGTGCTAATTTATAGACGACTTTAAAGAGCATATCTGTTTCTCATTAATTGTGATCAGATTTGTAGCTCACAATAGTTCAGAAGATTTCTATGACTGAAACCTTTTACATTTTGCCAGATATCTGAAAAAGCATAAGCAAAACAAAACAAGCATAAGGAAGCTAAGACCAGTTGCTGAAGAGTGATGGTGTTACATTTGGAAATGTAAAACTTGGGCACTGATGCATAACGCAAGACAAATGAGACAGCTAGTTCTCCAGCATGTAATTTAGTAGCATCAAGATTTGAATGGCAATTCATCTAGTGAGGAGAAGGGAGTCAGAATAAACTGTAGACTCAACAACTGTTTTGTGATCGAAACAAACATTTTCAAAACAGAATAGACCTTCTCTGAACATACCATTTAGTCTTTTAATCACTCTATAAAAGAATGAGTGGGGATTATCATTTCCTGGGACATCAGTCCTTCTGGATGGTGTAAGTCTATCTTATGTGATGTCTTTCTTTCGAGATAATGTTTGATGTTTGTGTAATGTCTTATTTGTGTTCCTGAATTGCCAATCAACAGCTCTTTACAAACGCTGCTCTAACCCCAACCCTTAGACGTATATTTACCAGTTATACTCATAATATAACAGGTACTGTGAAGTGCTTTGACCTTGGTTATGAGAAATCAGTCCCCTTTGGCCTGGTACTTCAATAAAGCTCAACCATGTTTCCTATGTTCAAAGCAAAACATGTCTTTGCATTATTTTTTTGTTTTTTGCCAATGAACTGTTGCACACCAATTTCACAGTCATTGTTTTTCATAGTGAGAGATATTCAGATGGTGCCAGTACAAACTATACATTCTCATCCATGTGATAGTTTGTTCTGGGGGTAGCAGAGTTGGCTTAAAAGTCTCTTTTTTTTTTTTTTTTTTTTTTTTAGAAAAGCAAATTTGAAAGTTCTTGATCTCATTTGAATGTTTTAGATTTTACCATATATGCTCTTCAGTATTAGAGTCTGCAATTGTGGTAACTGACAGGAGATGACGCCAAGATTTGCTCTTACAAGAACATGTACTGTTTTATTTATTTATTTTTATTTTTTTCTTGTACAGTAAATTTGGAACATTACTTCAGCTTTCATTCCATCAGTGTACGTCTTGAAAATGATAAAATACTTTTAACATCCCCAAACATTCGAAAGGACTTGAAGTTTAAGAAAAGTGACGATTATTCGTACAGATGAAACATTTTGTTCTCTGATGAAAGTATTATTAGTTGAGGTGAGAGAAATGCTTTAATTATAATGATGTAAAGAGAAGGTGTGAAACTGAGATTTACATAAGGCACAAAATGACACCTACAGGGTGCTGAAAATTGGTTTCACACCATACCGGTTGGTTCCATTTGTTGCTCAAAGAGCAGTGAGCGACAGTGTGGATATTGGGTGACAAGGTAACGTGCACACACGCATGCATGCACAACACACACACACACACACACCCTCTCTCTGAATGCCGATTCCCCACACACACACAACGTGAGAAGAAGTTTTACAGGTTTTGACACTTTTGATTACGTTCAACACCCCAGAAATCCATAGGACATGTAATGTGGAAATTATCCATTGATCACAGACACTCTGTCCCATTTTTTTTTTTTTTATGAGATGAATTGAATAAGCTGCACCTTTGCTAAGCTTGGCAATACCTGAGGTTATGAAAGAAATTTAATAATTTAATATTGCTATTATAGCTTCAGCAGCAAAACCACAGGCAATCATGAAGCTGGAACTCATGTTTAGCACACTCGCGTCCCAGAGGTCCCTGGCAGTAGCTTATATTTGTTCATCATAGTAATCACATTGATTTCTGAAAGATCACAGGTCTTATCTTTATTAAATCTGCACTGATCTGTCACAGCATTAAAACACTGACAGATGAAGCAAATAAGAGTTGCATTTTTCTCTCCTTACAGTGCAGTGTTGCTGACATCTAGGGAACTGGCATTTATATTGCTGTTACATTGGCACATAGCACCCATTCAAACATTGTTTCAGACCAAACATACCTGTCCATAACACTCTAAGTTTGATAAACATGTTTCTCTACAATGAAAAAGCTGCACAGAAACAACTAAAGGAGAACAATAAGAATTGCTGAGGGAGCTGACAAACTCCCCAGCCAACAACCTCCATCCCAGTTGACAGATCATGAGATTCTCCAATACAAGTCAAATTTTTAAACTTTAAGCAATCCACATCTAAGAACTTAACTCAATAACTCATATCAACCCCAATGCAAATGTCAATGGGTCTTTATTAAACAGAAAACAATATCTGGTTTTAAAACCTGAAATGCACAATGTAACAGGGAACAAGTTAGCCATTAATGTAATTTTATTCAAGACACACAACATCTAGGAATGTCAGGGTAGATGGGACTTTATATGACACATTTTCAAATTTGTAACAGATAAATAATTTGATGAAGTTGCATCATTTGTATTACACTTTAAAATTATGCACTACTTTTGTTTGGACTATCACATAAAATCACAATAAAAGACATTAAGATTCCTATTTTTCACATAAAATAATTCAGTAGATATGAAAAGGTTTTTAAGGCATTATAGTTTCAGTCTGAGCAATCTTCTCTAGGGTTTAAATCATGGGCATTGCAATAATGATAAGAGAAGAGGCCACATCCGCCTCACATTTAAAAATTATTTGACACCCCCACATTTACATTGAAGTATTTCCTCCAGTGCTGCTTGTTTTCCTTTGTGAAAGAAACTGTTCTGCTTGATGGATAGGGGAATTTTCAAATCGCTAAAACTCCACTATGGGTTTTCCTGGCTACCTGCAACAATTCATCGCACCACATAACCCAAGCAATCACTAGTCTGAAAACTAGAAAAGGCAACGTCAATCCCATTGATATCTCACAAAGTCTAGCTTGAATCATGAAAATGATGATTGGTGATGATATTTTCTGGTTTAACTGTGTTAGTGCTAGTGATTCACTAGAAATAACTGCAATAGAGTTGATTAAACTGCAGGTGTGTGTAAAGTGTCTTTGTTGACAGAAGTCGAATGGACGTGGAAGTTAATATTTGCATATATTTCTATAGTTTTAAACAAATGGCAGAAAATCAGACTGGTCAAAATTGAAATTCTATTTTATTGCAGAGATTAGTGGTAAAAGTCTTGAAAGCATCCATAAAATATCAATGCTAGGTCAATAGTAATGAAGGCACTGTATATTCATGTAAAAATAACCAAATTGCAGCATCAGGTTTTGTTGTATAATGCACATTTGCTTATGGATTTATTCAAACTGTAACATTTTATTTGCACAAGTAGAGTAATCCACAGTGATTCTGCATGTACGACAATGTAACGGTAAACGTTTAAGAGGGTATCTTAAGGTCATCACCATCCTTTGCAGCTCAATGGAGCCATAAGTTGATAAATTCAGAAGGGCATTCGCCCTTCAAGCCACACAATTTGCTAGCAGCCCCTGCCTCTGTTAGGCCTCTCCTAATCTAATGCCAACTGTCTGCCTGTGAAGAAAAATGAAAAGATTGTTTGTGAAAAATGAGCATCAAACCTGTTTCTTCAAAGACCCCTCCCCAACACTGGATACCCCCACCACACCCCACCCTAGTTCCTCATCAGAAGCACGGTTAGCAACAGCAGCATTTATTAGGCCCGGGAGAGCATCTTCTGCTTGGCCCACTAAGGAGAAGTAAATGCAAGCAATTATAGAAGGAGCCATTTGACATGTCAGTGTTGCCCTCGCAGTATTAGTGGCTCAGTGTAAAGTGCAGTCTGAACAAACAGAGTATGCTAAAAACAGAACAAGATAGCGGATTATTTATGAATGGAAACATTATTTAATTTACTCCAGTGTTATTATTATTAATTGTATTAGTAATAATTTATTTAATTGTTTTTGTTAAATTCATAGTGTAGAAACAAATAGTTTAATTATTGTGGTCAACTTATCCCTTTAGCATTCAGAATATTTTTTTTGTTTTTGTATGTTTGATTGAACTCTCTATTTCCTATGCGAAGTATGCGAGATCCCAATTAGATTGCTTCTGTTGTGAACAAAATGTTTTTCAATCAGTCTTTAACACAATGACAGAACTGCTATCTTGTTTTTCTTTTTTTAAATGAACAAATAAGCCTTTAGCTAGCTTTAGCTCAGTCAGCTTATTCCTTTAGATGTCAAAAGAACATATTAAAATAGCTGTTTTTAAAGCATTCCTTTAATTTTATCAGTTTAATTTAACTTTATCTCTGAGCGTCTCCCCATGTATGTAGATATGACTATTGCACATATTGGATTTTTCTTTTTATGACCATCAAGAAGTCTTACACCATGGCAATGGCTTTTCCTCTTGCCACTTTTGAACAGTTTTGCTTCAGAGAAAAGCATGTTGAAGAAAAAAAAAACAAAAAAACACAGACTAGCTATACAGTCAGTAGCCGCATATACCCTACCCCACCCACAAGCATCTTATTTGCAAGGCCCCTGCCATAACTAACTGGATTAGTCAGCCACAATTGATTTGGCACATGTTATCAAAACCAGACAGCTAATGCCCTCAGCATGCAGCCCCACCCACCACCTCCCACTGATTTCAGCACCATCTCTTCTATCCTTTCTCCCTGAACTTCCTGTTTGCAACATGTCTGTTTGTTTTCTGTATATCCTCACTCCCTCTGCTCTAATTTCTACATGTACTTTATTCAACTACTTCCTTTTCCTCACATTGTTCCTCATTTTCCTTCAGCTTCATATGAATCTTATGTAATATTATTCAGCTGTGCAGGTTGTTTGTTTTGAACCCCCTCTGTTTAACCATCTCCTGTATTTGCTGCTCACATTCTTCCCTCTGCATTCTCTTTTACCCAAATCTGTTTTGACAGTTTTTTTTTCCTCCTTCATCGACCTCAGAATTTTGTCATGTTTACCTTCTCCTACAGTTTTTTTTTTTTTTTTTTTTAAACTTTTTTGGCCTCCCTCAGTCTCCTCCCCTGTCCTTCACCATGACTTTGCTTTCTGTTTTCATCTCTCCAAGCCAGTGTGCCACACCGTGGCTCTCCTCATCGTGCATTCATCCATCCTTTATTTCACTCCGCCAGCCAAATCACTCTCCAACAGATGCCGCACTCATTCAGTGGCTTTCCCAAGTGTACAGAAGTGCGCCTCCACAACTGTCTGTTGTGCCGGCGTAAATATGTACATGTGTGTGTAAGCGAGCTTGTGTGGGCATGTGGGCATGCATGTGTCTCAGTGGAACAGGCCTGGCCAAGGCTAATTGCTGCCTCCTACCTGGTGGTGACAGGCCTAATCAAGGATGATGAGCTCACTTTTGGTTTCTCTCCCTCTCCCTCTCTCCCCAGGCTTGCTTTCGCCTTTTCTATCCCCTCTTTTGGCAAAACAATAGACAGCCTCTAGTCACCCATTATGGGTTGTTTTTGGAGAGAGGAGGAGGATGGGCGGATGATGGCGGGGTTGCAAGAGGAAGAAAAAAGGGCAACACTTTTCATTTCAAGCTCTCCTCTCTTAAGGGGACAGCATGGGAGCAAAAATTGGCCAGAGTGCTTGAGGGGTTGAGGTACGCAGGTTGCAGCACAATGGGCCTATTCACCTCCTCTCAAACACTGAAGGGGCCAAAATTATTTGATGAAAGAATAAATGAATGAATAAATTTTGTTTCAGGGTGTTTTCAGATTTTGGCAGAGAGATGCATTGTGGAAGGTTGCATGCCCGTGTGTACATACAGCATGTGTGCGTACAAAAAACTGAGTTACTTCAGGGTATGGCTGTCAAACAACTACCTCTTGTGTGTCAAAGCTGCTTGAGTCTGGAATTGCACAAAAAAAAAAAAAAAAGGTCTACGGCTTGAACAACATAACAGACATTATGTTTGTGAGCATAGTGCCATACATGTCAGTGTAACGTGGCAGCACAAAAATACCCCATTTAAAAAAGTTCCTAGCATTGAATCAATTTTAGCTAATTTGCCTGCTCATATCTCTAAATAAACATCCCTACCTATAGAAGTCTAATTAGTGATGATTTTCTATTTGGGCGCATTTAAAAAGCACAAGCTAAAAAGCTGACTTATTTGTCAGTTCACCCTAAACCCATTTTCTATTTTTTTATGTTGTTTTTTTTTTTTTTTTTCTTTTTTTTTTTTTTGCAGTCAAATGTACTTGGCTCCCCCAGGTGTTGACAAGCTGCTCTCTGCTTGCTGCTGAGAATATGAAGACCAGGTTACATGCAATGGCTAAGGAAGCATTGCATTTTTTACACCCCAAAATGTCAGCTCGTTTCCAGCACTTTAATTGGCTGTATAGTTACAGACATATTAATTCATTAATTGGATGGCCTTGATCCCGTTCTGACTTTTTTCACATCAGATTTATCCACCTACATGACACATTGTAGTTCATTCATATGACAAATGGCTGCTGGACATTTTGACATTTTTAACTTCTGTCACATAAGCATGGAAGTCGGTGCCGGTTTTCCATTGCATACAAAACTTACACTAATTTGAATAATGAAGTGAACTCATTGCACTGTTTAACTAGGATCAATTTTAATGCATGTGTGATTGAACTGAAATTAGATGATATGTTTTAGGCAACCAGCTCTCTTTTTTTACTTCACTTTGACACCAAACTGGTTAACCTTGTATGTTTTCTGCCACCTTGTAGCTAATTTGGTAACATGTTTAGGTTGATTAAAAAAAACATTTGGTTTGTAAAAAAACATTTAAGTCCAAGCTTCTACTGCCTGGCTGAATTCTTGAGATATTGCTTCAATATTTTAGAATAACCTTGTTTCCTCATTATGCTGTCTATGTTTGAAGTGCACTAGACCATCCAAAACATGATGCTGCTACTCCTGTCCTTCAAATTTAAAATGGTGTTTTCAGGCTTCCTCCTTTTCTTCTTCTGAAAAAAAAAAAAAAAAAACAGGGGTCCATATGGATAAACACTTCAATTTTTCAATTTTAGTTTTTTCATACCTCATGACGAATCGCGAAAAATTTATGTCTGTGTCCCTGAGTGTATTTGCAAACTGTAATCTGGCTTTTATTTTATTTTTTGCTTTTGGGGTAATGGCATCTTTCTCTCTGAGAGCCTTTTAGCCCATGTCAATACAGAACTTGTTTCCCTTTGGGTAATGACACTCTTACCAGCTTCAGTCAACATTTTCACAAGGTCGTTTGCTTTTGTTTGATGGTTGAGTTGCACATTTCAGTCCAAAACACACTCATCTTTGTTACACCGAACATGAAAGTATGATGGCTAGGCAGTCCTATTGTGCTCTTTCTTCTATTTTAACAGAAGAAAGAGGCATCTCAAAATTAGACTTAACGGATTGATCAGATTTGTGGAGGTCTACAATTTTCTTCCTTAAATGTTTCCG
Organism: Alfaro cultratus; assembly: GCA_903066825.1. Taxonomy (NCBI): domain Eukaryota; kingdom Metazoa; phylum Chordata; class Actinopteri; order Cyprinodontiformes; family Poeciliidae; genus Alfaro; species Alfaro cultratus. Next base: position 2,325 of record CAEFZX010019986.1, on the reverse strand, counting down.
GATTTTTTTGACCTATTTTATATTGTCACATATGAAAGCAGTTTGTTGGAGGCATTGATTTTTTGTGCATGTTAATTATGATGTTGTGAATTAATTTAATAAAAAAATGACAAAGCCACAGCATCATCATTTGGGATTTCCAAAGTTTGTTAAAGACAGGGTAATCGTAATTTTAGTCAATGTCAGATTTATAATAGTGAAATAAATATGTTTCAAAATCATTCTCTCACTCATCAGGTATTTAGAATAAAATAGAATAGAAATACCCTTCATTGTCCATCAGGTAGGGAACTGAGGTGTAGCCACAGCAAAGTGAGAGGGAATGGAGGATAAGTTTGTAAAAAAGTATAAAAATATATAAAAAAACAATATAAAAAATAGTTTACTGGACACCAAGGACAAAATTAAAATGTAAAATATGGTACAGTGACAGCATAGACTGATCCCTCCAAAAAATGCAACTAGGTAAGATATTTGAGAGAAATGTACAAAAATATGCATGTGTGCAATAGTCTATTTTCAGTTTGTGAAAAATAAAACTGTGCAAACAAATACCAGCAGAAATGTAAAATGAGTAAGCCGTCCGTCATGGATGTAAACATGGAGTTTGTGGAGAGCAGAGATGGTTATAGAGACTTGACAGCTGCTGGGAGCAAGGACCTCTGATAATGCTTCCTTGTACACTAAGGATGCAGCAGTCTGTCACTGAAGGAGGACTCAATTTTAGGAACAGCTTGTGGGAGACATTGTCCAACAGTGGTTATATTTTTGTCAGGGCACCTCTGTCTCCCTCCACTGGCACTGGGTCAAGGGAGCATCGGCCCAGAGCTGGCCTTCTTGATGAGAGAGAGAGACTTACTCTGAAGAGATACAAATATAAACAGTTATCTACAGCTATATAGTACAAGAGCTGCACAGTGGAATGATTGTTAGGACTGTTGCTTTGAAGTTATCAAGGTTTAAAATTCCCAGCCTGGGTTCTTCTTAGAGTTAACATATTTTCCTTGTGTACTCATGTCTTCATGTCTATGTCTTCTGGCTTCCTCCCACCATCAGAAAATATGTATATTGGGTTACCTGCTTGTTTTGAAGTAGTTATTAAGTAGGATGGCTGACTGTCCTGTGTATTTTTTATTTTTATTTTTTTTTCTGTGATGAACTGGCAACTGTTCTAGACCTCAACTCTCTCAAAATAAGCATTAGACAAAGGCAATAGGCCCACTATAAAACCCATGAATATCTGTTTTCATTCTAATTTAAATCAAAGGTGATTGAACAATTTAGATGACTCACTTAATTTTTAATATCAGTTACTACAATCTCATAAACGAACAACATAAACATTAGAGTTTTTTAAAACATAGTTTCAGATTTATTTTCTGTCAGGTTTCCTTGGGAAACTTGCAATGTTTTGTCTGTTATGTGTTTTCTGATTAAAAAAACAACTTGTTCACAGTCATAAACCTTGGTATTTAAAGAACAACATATAGTATGATTCATAACAGATCATATACAATATTATACGTCATTAGCTTCTGTCCCTTTGTTGCTGTTCCACAGTATTTATTGCTATTTTTTTATTAGAATGATTAATGATCTCAGTGGAACTTAATCATCGTGAGACCTAGAAGCAGAAAGAACTATGTTTATGACCTAATCAAATATACAACTGTGCTTGTAATAAAACAAAATTATAATTTCCCCAGTGTACAGTGTTGGGGAAAATACATTTGGAATCATAATTTCTGGATCATGTGACTGTATGGCAGCTTGCTTATACAGTCCACGCACGAACACTGAAACTTGCTTCATCGATTAAATAAACAAGTATGGTGATAACATAGAAACAATAAAATATGCCTAAAATCTTCCTATCAGCTCTATGCAGCCTTGCATACGACTACAGTGTGACTTACTGCTTGATGTTACACCTAGTCTCTAGACGGGCAGTGGGGCCAGGAGCACCACTAGTGCAGTTAGGCCAGTACTAACTAATTTCTTTCTCTGTTTTTGTTTTGTCTACTTTTGTGCCATCACTGGCAGCCCAACTATAATTGTCTGTCTTTTCCTTTTTTATTTCATGCGAATCAATCTTTGTTACTGTTCTTATGTGCTGGTTTGTGTTTTGATCATATTACTTATATAAGTCAGCTTTTTCAACAGTTAGTTGAAAAAGCTAAGTGTAGAGTTGTGCAAATTTCTCTACACCTTTAAGAGTTAGGGTTCAACTCTGAGATATATATATATATATATATATATATATATATATATATATATATATATATATATATATATATATAACAATGTGTATTATATTTCGAGTTC